>PVLD010002220.1:0-172338 GCA_004027595.1 Dinomys branickii
AAAAAAAAGAAAAAAGAAAAAGTCATCCACTAACAAATGCTGGCTAGGCTGTGGAGAAATAGGGACTCTATTACACTGCTGGTGGGAATGCAGACTGGTGCAACCACTGTGGAGAGCAGTTTGGAGATTCCTCAGCAAACTAGGTCTAGAGGTTCCATTCAAACCAGCTATTCCCCTTCTGGTTATTTTCCCAGATCTGAAAGCATCATATCACTCTGATATATGTGCACCCATGTTTATAGCAGCACAATTTGTAATAGCTAAATTGTGGAAGCAACACAAATGTCCATCCATAGAAGACTGGATTTAAAAAACTGTGGCATTTTTATACAATGAAATATTATTCAGCTATAAAGTGAGACATATGGAGCCTTTGTAGGCAAATGGTCAAAATTAGACAACATACTCTTAAGTGAAATAAATCAGAGGTACATGTGCAGGCAACGTATTGTGTCACTGGTGTAAGAACCTGAGGATGGGAACATAAACTAAGAGTCATGAAGGAAATCTGTTCAAAAGTAAAGAACAGAGGGGACGAGGAAAAGGAGAAAAGAATGAGGCAAAAATTTATGTATGTATGTATGTAAGTATCTATGTATATACATATGTGCAGGATGGCTAACATGGTTCTACTATTGACTTATGTCATTGAATGGTAAGGAATAGTTGATGACTGAATTATCAATCTTGTATGCCTTTATGTGTTCTCCAGAGCATACATTTTGAAGATATCAGTATGAAATGCAACAAATATTGTTGGTTTTCTGTTGCTTTGTCTATAATTCAATTATGATTATAAGTTTATTGAGCTACTTTGTGTCTCTTTGTTAATGCTTTTCGTTTTTTTTTGCCCTTTCTTTTTCTGTTGTAGTTGATGTAGTTCCTTTTGCTTTCACACTATAAAAAGAAGTTGTACTACTGACTTAGGTCACTTTATTGTAAGGAATAGTAGATGATTAATTGTCTAATCAATTTTGCATGTCTATTCCTATATTCCTGAATATACAATTAGAAATTATCAATATGTAATACAACAACCACTGATGATTCCCTGTCACCCTATCTGTAACTCAGATTAAATTGTACTATTCTTATGCTACTTTGTGTTTGTTTGTTAATATCTTTTTTTATTATACTTTTAAAATAAAAAACATGTTTACTATAGGCAAACAGGAAAAGCAGAAAATGATTTCCTGAGAGCAGATAGCAATGAAGGATAGGATTCTGTTCTTGGAGGGGATAGATAATGGTTTGTAGAATTTCTTTTCAGGATAACGAAAATGGTATTTAAATGTGTGGATTGTAGCACATGTGCATTATATCTCAGTAAAGCTATGAGAGAGACAGAGACAGAGACAGAGACAGAGACACAGAGACACAGAGAGACGGAGAGAGAGGATTTTCAACAGACAAGGTCTTGCGTTCTAAAGCCAGAGAGAAATACAGGCAAAGCTAATCTCAGCTCTTTATGCCCTTCTGTGATTACTGTCTATGAAACTGATGGGTCATTGAGAAACATGGAAATGTATAACCTAAGTTGCGGCTTAAATGTAAAACATAAAGGAAACATAGATCTAGAATTTAACCTTGTGGTTAAGAAATAAATTATAGTAATGTATTGTAGAAAGTAAAGATATATTATTTACAGCACTCTTTTGAACACCGAAACAGAAGAAGAGCTGGTTTAAAAGCAATCAGAATCTATTCAAGAGACATACTGAAGGACAAAATCTTTCTACCACAAGTAAAAGAATAAAGACACCAATTCCATCACACACATGGTTCACAGAAGTGTTTTGCCAAGGATTTTCCTCGCAATATTTACATCACTGTAATTCTTGACTGACAGTTTACATCCTCTATGCATTACTTCTCACACATTCGCTTTCTTTTTCATATGCATTACATTTTTCCACATTCTCTAAGCACTCTGAAGTTAGATTCATGTGGATTCCTTTTGCTAGATTCCGTTCTGTTGTCATAGTGCTGATAATGCATTAGCTGAGGTTTATACCTTAGCTATCAAACTAGAATGATTACATTAAGATCCCGTTAAATTCTAAAAAAAGTAACCATGACAAAGTAGCATCAAGTGGTCAGTAAATACAGTGTCTGATTTCATTATATCAATTCAATCTCTTCATTATATCAAAGACATATGTAGACATATATATATATAAAGACACACACACACACACATATACACACATTCTACTTGGAATTTTGTAAATTCAAGTAGAATAATAAAAATGGCAAAAGTATATACCTGTATTTTTGACATTTCTATTAAAATTATTTCCTTATAAACATTTCCTTCAAATACATAAACTTTGTGCTGCATTTATTACACTTGAGGATTTTTTGGTCTTCTTCAACAATATGATGCTATAGGCAGGTATTTATATTTAATGTTGCTTTTCCTTCCAAATTTAAACCGAAGTTATGGCTTATGCGCTTAAGAGGGAGCATATTGGAAAGTAATAACTAATGACAGTTATTCCAAAGTGTTTTTCTTTAAATGCTTTGTTTTTCTCTTAAGTATAAAAATCATTTCAACAATATATTACCTCAGGCCTTACCTCACAGTTCAGATAGTTTTATGATATCTGGTTTAGGGCCAGGGATATAGCTCAGTGGCACAAGCACTTGCCTAGCAAGCCTGAGATCATGAGTTCAATTCCCGGTACCAAAAAAAAAGAAAAAAGATACCTGGTTTATAAAAATACACAATATTAAACAGAAAGTGCATAGTCATGCACCTTGTAAAACATGTAACTCTTTATTAATGTTCAGAAGGTGGTTCTGTGACATTTTCCTTATGTAGATTTTTAAAGAACAACTAAAGCTATTTAACTGTTGTAATATATTCCCTATGATCATAGGTATGCTAAAATGCTTTAAAATGGTAGTACAATCTTCCAAGCACTACGTTGCACATAAATGTTATATATTAATAGAACACATTAATAGCCAACCTAGAAGTTTTAGGTTCCATGTGTGTAGATTTGTTTTGATTTTCATTTCAATAATATTAAAAGCACCATTTGAGTTTTCTCCTGGGTTTATGTGTGAGATCCACTTTTATCCAAAAGCAGCCCATGAATACTTTGCTAACACTTTAGCATCTGTCTTTAGTATTTCATCTCACTTCTTTGTGGAGCCCAAGAAGTGATGCTGGCAAGCTGTGTAGCTTAGTGTTAGGAGGTCGCAGTTTAAATTCAGATTTGTAACTTGAAGCCCAAATCTAACTCGCTGCCTGTGATCTGAGGAAATTTATTTCATGCTGATCTGCTTCGGGTGTCTCTATACTATGAGAATAATTATACAAGCTACAATGGGTGAGCTGCTTAGATAATTTTAATGATATGGCAAACAATAAATACCTATCATTGTGTTTCTTTTTAAGTTTGAAGTACAGTGCCACATATAATCAAATGATAATCTATTATTTAACTTAAACTCATAGAGTACATGCTTACGACCTACTATTTAACCAAAAAACTCATTGAAATAGTATAGAATGACTTTATCACTGTAAAATTTATATATACTTAGCATTTCACATGTTTGTTAATTTTAATTGACTTTATTTATACATCTTTATTGGAAAAAATAAGATTATTTCTCTTTTATGTAATCATCTTATATAAATTAAATTGCTTGTTTTTCTCTTAAGAGAGTTAAGAAAAATTCAAGTATGGACTTTACAGAAGCAAAGTAACTACTAATATCTCCTGGTTTATTGAAAAGAACAGTTAATGTGTAATTGTTTGATCAGTCTTACATGTCTATATCTGATCACCTGAATAACCACTTTGAAGATAACAATATGAAATATAACAACCACTGTTAATTTCCTATCACCTTGTTTTGAAATTCTTAACATTTTTTATGTTGTTTTGTTTATGCCTTTGTTTTTGTTATCTTGTTTTTTCTTTTCTCTTTAAAATTTAAAAAAAATGAAGAAAATGTGTATATACAAGGATAGCTTGGATAAGTGTATTGCTGATATCTATTGGTTTATTGAAAGGAGCAATTAATGCTTAATTTTGTTTTCTTGACCAATTTTGCATACTTTTATCTGGTAATCGGAACAACTAATATAAAGACAAAAATATCCAATACAATAAACATTGCTGAATTACCACCATCTTGTTTAATGAAGCTCTGTATTATTTCTAATTTTTTATTATTGTTATTATCTTTAATTGCTTGATCAATCCTGCGTTCTTATACCTGGTAATCTGAGTAACTTCTTTGAAGATAACAATATGTAATATTCCAACCATTGTTAATTTCTACCATCTTATTTTGAAATCCTGTATCATTTTTATTGTTTTTGTATTGTTTTGTTTTTGTCTTCACTGTTGTTATTTTGTTATTGTTTTTAGTCTTTAAAATAAAAAAGCAAAGTAACTATCCAACAAGTATCCTTACCAATTCAAAATTGTCGGTGTGAATTCTTCCCTACTTTTTGCAACTAACAGTAATTATAATCATGAAGCATAGAGATTTTTATAAATGCTGACAGAAGTGCTCACTTAAAAAATGCATGGCATCTGAGGATTTATGAATGCATGTGTTAACCCAAAAGGTAGTTTGGCCTGAAATAGATGGTACTCAACTACTTCCTGTTAGAAGTAAGAAAATGTGTTAATTGCATTTAATATAGTTTATTGCATTGTAGTCAATACAGGCCATCTGTCCACAACAGCTGCCTCTTGGTGGTTTCAGGAAAGAGAATGAGTGTATATATTTTAAAGGCAAGCATAACTGAAATGTTCCAAACAGTCTGCATTGAGCTTGCATTACATAAGTATGTGGTAAACAAATTTTAAACAATTATACCAGCATGCATAGATTTCATGCCAAATTTTCTCCTGTGCCAGAAGTGACTTTATTTAGGAGTATGTGTTAGTAAACCAATTTCCTGATAAACAGCAGAGTTCTTGTTGACCAAAGACGAAAAAAATCCAACAACAACAACTAAATTTCCTTAATTAATATGCAAGCAGAAGTTCGTTTTTTATGCTAGTTAAGAGGAATAGAGAGGAAGTATCAGAAAAAAATGAAACAGGATGTCAACACACCAGGAATTGTGGATGTGAGATGTGTTGAATGTAGCTTTAGGAAGAAAAGTATTAAACATTCAATATTTTATGGGCATTCTATTAGAATTTCAGTTCATTAGAAGTTTCATAACTTCTGTTACTCACACGAGGGTTACTCATTTGCTGGGTAAAGATGAAGGACAATACCGACTGGATTCAAGTAAAAAACAAAACGAACAGTAGGGTGAGAGTCAGCCTTTGAAATCTGAAAGACAAGGAGGCACAAGGAGCTCCTAGAAAGTGTACTAATCATGCAGTCATGTGACCACCTCCGAAATCCACAGCTATCTTGGCTTGAGCATTCCACTTTCCCCAAGCACATATTTCAGTTAGCACAGGCTGGCTGCAAGCAGCCTCCCAGGTAACTCAGTTGTATTAACTTTCTCAGGAAAGACTCTGAGAGCTAAGAATCACTCCTTTCAATACTTATTTATTTCATTTTTGTACCAGATTTCTAACTCATTATGCATATCACAGTGATCTAAGAAGACCAAAATATTTCTTTCCAGTGCCTAGAAGGATAGTATTATAAATGAGTAATATCCCTATATGTTAGATGTTGGTAAATTTTATATAGTGTATAAGGCACCCAGGCAGTGGTAAGAAAGTGGTGCAACTTTAATTTGAACCAAGACTTGAAGGAGTTGATGGCATAGATTGGAGAGTTGTCAGGATAAAGTGAGATCTACATATATGAACTTTGAAAACTTGAACTTTGTGTTCAAGAAATAGCAAATGGGTCTAGGAGTAGAGATCATGGGTGCTTTGTTGCTACTTTCCTCTCATGAATTGTGACCAAATTTGTAAGTATTGGTCAAATATTCAATTTAACTTTATTTCCTAAGTGGATTTAGAATTGTTTATCAAAATGATTTTTATCCTCTATCTTGAGCAAGGTCACATATTGTTTTGAAACATTATCAAATTTTAGGGCCAGGAATACAGCTTAGCAGTACAGCACTTGCCCCATAAACTCAAAGTCCCAAGTTGATTTCTAACACCAAAAACCCCACAAAATTGTACTCTATTATTACATAAGTAAAGTTGCTATTTTGGATCCATGTTGCATTTCATTTTATGACTTTACAGGTGAAAAACCAAATGAATAGGCAAATTTGGGGGTCTTTTTACGCTCCATCAAAATCAGTATAGAATTGATAGGGTGACAGTATGAAAAGAGAAAGCAAAAAAATATAAATTATTAATTGATTCATTTCAACCTGTTTATCAAACAACAGTCACACATCAGCAACTGCAGTCATGCACAAGCACTGAAAACCCATTACTAAAATGCAGGCATGATTTTGCTTTCGTGAGGAGCACATTCTAGTAAGACATCAGAAGAATTTAAAAGAATGTTCTATATGGAAAAATACGGTAGCAGTGGCTCCGCTTGTTTTGCATCAGGATGGTTCAAGAAACACAAAAGACTTAAAAACTATTTTCTGATGTAAAAAATATTACTTTGATAATGAAGAATATTCCCTTACTCAAACAGGGCAAATAAGATTGGTGGTGGCAATATTTCTACTCTGAAAGCTGACCACAAGCGTGGTCAAAGTGAGTATCACTTGTATCTCTGAATATCAGTTTCGATAAAGCAGTGCGAATGAAAGCCAAGTTGAAGTTTATCATAGCGAAAAGAGGAAAGGAGGTAACGTCTCAGAATACGAATAACCCAGGTATGAAGGCTTGTGATGGATTATGCTAAAAAGGACACGCAGTGAGGTGTCATTAGAATGGATTCCTTTTTCAAGATTGGAGTTAGGTAGAATTTAGTTTTTTTATTTTTAAAATTGTTTTGGTCTTTTTGAGAAAGGGTCTGGCTATGTAGTTCAAGCTCACATTGAACTTACTTTGTAATCCAGCCTGGTCTCTAACTGACTATGATTCTTCAACTTCAGCTTCCCGAGTGCTGGGATTATAGGCATGCAAACTCAGCAAGATAGTTTTCAGCTTATGACTAAATTAAGATAAAATTGATGAAAGGATATAGACATAGGTTAATGACTGTATTGGGTTAATTCTGTAAATGAGATGAGGATAGTCTAGTATAGAAGGATAGCTGGGATAATCGTACTACAGATGTCTAATGGTTTATTGAAAAGAATGGTTAATGCCTAATTGTTCTCTTTGACAAATTTTGCATGCTTATATTTGGTAATCAGAACAAGTAATTCATAGGCAACAATATGCAATATAACAACCATTGGTGAATTCCTACTGTCTTCTGTAGTGAAATTCGGTATAGTTTCTAATTTTTGTTTGTTTGTTTTGTTTTTAGTTTTTATTCTCTTCAGTAGCTTGATCAATCTTGCATTTTTCCACTTGGTCATCTGAGCAACTTCGTTGAAGATAACAATATGTAATATAACAGCCACTGTTAATTCCTATCATTTTGTTCTGAAACCCTGAATCATTTTTATCGTTTTTGCTTTGTTTTGTTTTTGTCTCCATTGTTGGTATTTCGCTATTCTTCTTTTTGTTTTATTATCTTCTAAAATAAAAAAAAGAAGTGAAAAAGTTGGCATTAAACATCTGCAAGGTCTATTCATCTGGAAGACAGAAAAGAATGTGTATTTTCTCATACATATAGGTCCATATGTGCAGAACAATCAAAACTTTTCTTCTGATTTCTTCAACTCTCCCACTGAAAAGAAGTTGAATTCATCAGCAAGCGTTGGAACTGAAGAGACAATCTGAGGATTTGTGCAGAGGCAGCACGTGGAATCGTTGCTCAGCTCGACAGCCCCCGTTTGAGCAGCGGTCATGAATTTGAATTGAAACTTTCACACCTGTCATGGGAGGATGAGGAACTAGAGTCAGGGCTTGGATGGGTTCAAGACACATTGGGCGGCATCGCCTGAGTGTGTGGAAGGAAGACAGGTTAGGGAAAGTTGGGAGAATATTTATATATATACGAAAATCATAAATGTCTTACTCTATGCTGTACTGCTATAACGGAACACTGTTATGTGGACAGAGTAATTGAAACAGAACAAATGAATATATCATGGAGGTGATATATTCCCTTTGGGTGATATACTCCCTGTGGAGGGAGTTCAGGATTCAAGGTTTTGTTGGCTTTGTGTGAGGGCTTTCTTACTGAGTCCTCTCATGGTAAAATATCAGAGAAAGAGAAGCTCGTCTTTATAATGAGAGTCCTAATTCATTCATGAAGGAGGGGCCCTTATGATTTAATCATCTTCCAGCAGGTCCTACCTTTCAAAACCTTCAACTGGGTGCTCAAGTTTTAAAACATATTTTGGGGAAGACGCCATATTCAAGTCACAGCGAAGGGCCAGGAAAATAGCAGGGAAGGTATGGGGGAATCCTGAGAAATAAACATAGTTGTACAGATGGATAATACTTTCCAGCGGCGTCTGATAGTTACAGGGAATAAGCTAACAAATATGCCAGGCTGTGAAGACAGAGTTGATGTTTGGAGAATAAAGTGCTGAAATTGAGGTTACAGCGATTTGGCTGTTAGTGCTGAGAAATGTTAGGTAACAACCAAGTCACTGCGGAGTAGTCACTGAAGGGGGAGTGAAGTGGGAACTGAAGCCGGGCTATCAGATGCATCATCACTGTGATTGGGAAATAATTATGAAATAGGAGAACATTCATGTTCTAAATTATTCAGTGTTTCAGCCACAACTCACCTCGAGCCCAATATCAGCTCCACAGTTTGGGTATAATTAAAATTTGAGTATCACTTCAGATCCTTTTGTCTACAACATATGAAAGATAGAGAAGAACGTGAGCACTTCCAGGCCTATAGGACTCAGAGGTTGTCACAAGTCTCATGTCCCCTAAATATACCTCAGTTGTCTTTGTGAATAATCAGGAAAATCACTTGAGTAGTAAGTCTTTCCACAGGCAGAACAAGAAAAATATTGGGTGCATCTAATTTATGAAACTTCTTTATTGAGCTGCTGACTTTATCCTATCTTGGCAGAATTCAGCATTTATTAGAAGTGTGCTGATTCTCATCACTCTTGAAACATGTGTAGAGTGGCCAGGGACACATTCACTCACAGCAGATCAGAAATAGCTTAGAGACTTTGCTGCCAAGTGTACAATGACCTTCAGGAGTTTGCAGTGTCTTCCCAGTACCATCACTAATTTGCTGTTTTCAAAATGTTCATTTAATAAGAGTTATGAGAATCTGTGGGGTTTGCATCATTAGGCACACACAGTCCTTAGGTTACTTCATCTTACGTTTAACATTCTGGTGAGTTCATACTTTTATGTAACTTTTCATATCAATTAAGGAGAAGTACAACACTAATGAATATTTATAGTGTATTCTTTAATGCAATTTCCACCCAGGCCAAATTTCATCCCTTCTTTTCCCACAATTGACAGTATTAAATAAGCAATGACTTCTATGTAGAAAACATGAAATCAGAACTGGACTTAGTGCAGTGGAGAACTCTAGCCTAGCAAAACCAAGAATTTTGGGTTCAATATTCAGCCCTGTGAAAAAATTAGATATGGAGGTAAATATCCATGAAACAAGGAAACCCTTATATCAAAATCAGTCACGTAGTAATTATAACTTTTATGTGCAATCTAATTTTGCTACAACCAGAAAATTGGCAATTTAAAATCTTCTCTGTAACTTTCAAACCCATTATGATCTTAACACGTAGTGCAGTTATTATTTATCCGTAAGAACAGATATTTTATGTTCATAAGCAATAGCTACTGGTTTCATTTCAATGTGGTTCTCTAATGTACAAGATTGTTTTTAAGAAGTGATATTACATAAGGGAGAATCCTGACTGATACCATCAAAATCCTTGGTTGGAGGATACAACACACTCTACAACACACCGTTAACTTTCTGGCCTCTTGGTCTAATGGCAGTGGAGAGATAACACTGAAAAGCTGAGCTCTAACTCAGGACTGCTCATACATTCATAAGCCATGAATCGCCAGTCTTGTCAAACTTGTGCGTTCTGCTAGCAATGTTCATTTCCATCAGCCTCTTGAGACTATTGCTCTTCCAGGACCACACCTCTGACAGGCAGCTCTGCTACACATTTAAAATAGAGATTTAGTATTATGTTCTTTGAGAAATAGCATTTAAATTCAGTTTTCAAACATTTGTGGTGTGTGTGTATGTGTGTGTGTGTGTGTGTGTGTGTGTGTGTGTCTGGAGAGAGAAAGAGAGAGAGAGAGAGAGAGAGATGGATATGCTGAAAACACTGGCTTTTCATCAATTTACACTAAAATTTATTTTCAGAATAAAGCAAGCTACCATGTCATTAATGCACTAAATTTCTCTTGCATTTATGTTTAGGTTCACTTTTTTATTTGTAAGTTTTGAATTTGACTCATTTTGATACTTTTTTCTTAAGTTTTCCAATGGCATATCTGTTATTTGTTAAAAAGCATAAATTATTGTGATTCTTCATAAAATGTACATGTCATAACGTTTGTTTTGTTATACCTACCACTTGTTAATTTTTATACTTTTTGGATTTTTTTTCTTTCTTTTTTTTGCGGTGCTGGGGCCTGAACCTAAGGCCTGCAAACTCCTACCACTGTACCACTGAGCTGTATTCTCTGCTCTCTCATGTATTATTTATTGTATTATTTTTCTTTACGTTACTTTACATGCTTTTCTTACATGAATTTATTATTTTTCTCTAATTCAGATTCAATGAATTATTTATTGATTTCTATCTTTTTGCTTAGAAATATATCTTAAATTTATGATGTTAACTATTTTAAACAAGACCATGAGCTTGGGCCAATTAAGTGATTTTGTAGTGCTTATTATTTATTTCTGGCAATTTGGATTTAATTTTTCTCTTAATTTGTGTTTTCTATTTTTATTTTTTTAAAATATGGAACGCGTCACGAATTTGCGTGTCATCCTTGTGCAGGGGCTATGCTAATCTCTGTATCGTTCCATTTTTAGTATATGTGCTGCCGAAGCGAGCGCTTTTCTCTTAATTTAATGCCTACTAATCTGCTTTATATGTTATGTAGTATGCTGTTCTCAGTTTTAAATTATTACATTTATATTTCATTAGTTTTGTTATTTTGATCAGCTACCACATTTCAATTTATAAGTGCTAATTTTTATTAGTTCTGTTGTAGCATAACTTTTTATTCAGTGTTGGGTATTGCACTCAAACTTTTACATATACTAGCTAAGTTTTTTACCACTTGCATCATATCTCCAGCCTCTGAGCAATTTTGGTAATATTGCCATTGATTCCTTAAAATAATAATTTCTGACTTAAAATAATTTATATGTAAACTCATGTTAGATTTGGTTTATCGTTATGATGACTGGGTTTATCATGAATTTTTAATGTTTGCCTTTTAATTTATAGGTTGTATTTTTATACATTGTCTATTCTTATTTCACAGCATTTGAAATTTTGCATGATCCAGCCATACAATTAAAAGCTTATGTTATTCAACTTTGTTTAACTTATTGATTTTACTGTTTCACTCAATGAAACACGTTATTTGCCCATCTCTCAAGTTAGGTTAGTTAGAGAGTGCACAATGCTTACTTCCGTGAAGATTACAGAATGATGCAGAAATAAAGTGGAACATAATTAGGTAACTGCAATACTGTTATGCTATTCAGGGGACAGAGAAAGTAAGATGTGCTGTAGCCTTGTTGAATTTTATGTCTATGAAGATGTTAGACATTTTCCTGCAGAAAATTTCCTGTTTAAGTATGACTTGAAAATAATAAAAATCTCCTAGGAACAGGAGATAGGGATACATGTCAGTAGCAATCATATATATATATATATATATATATATATATATATATATATATATTTGAAATACTATATACATTAGCAATTAAAATATTGTAGGAAATATTGTGTATGCAAAGACAGGAAGACTTGAATGAACATGATATAACACATGAAGTTAAGCATGATAACATGGATAGAGATTTTGCAGCATTTTAAGAAAATTTTTCTTACATAGAAATTATAAGACACTACTTCTAGAAAATATAACCAATGAAAAATAGCAATGATGGAAAGGAAAAAATTGCATAAGTAGAATTCAGAAATTTCAATTCATAATACTTTCTGATTGAAAGAATAAATAGCTAAATATTGAAAGCATCCTATATGCCCATGAACAGAGAGATGGACAAAGAACACAGGGTTATATACACAATGACTTACCAGCCATCCATAAAGTACTGTAAATTTGAGTCATTCGTAGGAGATGAGTTTACCTTGAGACTGTAATGCTAAGTGAAATAAATTGGATGCAGAAAATAAAATATTCTATGGGTTGTCCTATGTGAGAAACTCACAATATGAATAATTTCAAGAGTAAAATCATTGGTAGAGAGCAGGAGACCAGGAGAATGTCTTTGTGGAGATGGAAAGTGATCATGGGAGGGGGGTGGATCTCAGAGATAAGGGAAAAGGAAGTAAATAACATCAGGACACTGTATGTATATCAATAAACTGCTTGGTGAAGATTATATACTGCAAACATTTACTAATAAAACTGACGAATGAGTGAAAGAGACTGCATCTGATCCCCCAGGGGAGAATGTCTAGTGCATTTCCAAATTGTAGTTATGCATTGTGAGGCAATAGATACAAGAGCTAGAAGAACAGGAAGTGATACACCAGTACAGCAAATCAGAGAGGACTGTGAATAGGTAATGACAGACATGTATCGGACAGCTAGCTGAAAACTGCCCCCCATAAAACAGTGACTCACACTGTGTGATACTTGAAATGTTCATACAAGTGGGAAGATTTGGGTGAGGAAGAAGAGTGTGGGTCTGGAGAACCCTCTTTAAGGATGCACCTTTAAAAATCAAAAATACTTTTATGAGAAGTCCAGTAGGAAAAAAATGGTTGAAAGAGTAGAAGAGAGGTGGAAAAATAGCAAACAAGTTGAAGGGGATCTAAACTTTACATCATACAACCCAAAAGAGATAGGTTTCAAAATGTAGAAAGTACAGAATAATGTCATGGATAGGAACTTACACTAGGACCAAGGCTTAACTATGCTGTAATTCTTCCAGACTTATCCTAGTAGTCCCAAGGGATGTAGTATTTATGACAAGCCTTTCTCAAAGATGGGCAATGGAAGAGAGAACGAGAAACTAGCAAAAGCAAAGCATGATTGAATCTACTCTGTAGGGAGCCTCTGAAGCTGGAAATACTTAGGTCCCAAGAAAAACACCCTAACTGAGACAATTCCAGTTCTTAGTTGCTAGGCAACCCTTGGTGTATGATACTAACTTTGTAAAGAGTATAAATGAACACCCCTACTGTTGTTCAGTTCTTCTTCTCCCACCGAGATGACTCCATTCTGTCCTCAGATTTGTGTCTAGTCTTATTCTCTTCATCCCCATTTTCGCCAGGGCCATCTAGAGCAGTGTGCCTGTGACATTATTCTTCCCTCTTTCCCATCAATTTGGCAAGGAAATTGTGGAGGTACCAAGCAGGAGAGAATATATTTTAAATTATGAATAAAATCATGATTCCCAAATGAAGGGAGATGAATTTCTCATCAATATTTAGTGAAATGTTGACCAAGAGTTAAAATGATACCAAAAATTTAAGGAGACTGAATAAAAACCTCAGTCTATAAATCAATGAACAAAAGTGTTAGTGAACTTTGAAAAAATTACTTATGTGGGTAAGATGAAGTCAGTTTCTGGAAAATATTGAAAGTCAAAAGTAGACCTAACCAGACTAAACTGTCTCAGTGTTTGAAAAATGTTAGAAAAAATGTCTTTGATACTTCTCCAGACACAAGGATGCCCCTTCTATTTTGGGAGTGGTTCAAAAGCAATGTCAGTGATAATCTTTAAAATTCTATTCTAGCAGTTTGAACATCATTGCCTAACAATGTATATATATTCACTCTAATTGTATAATCTGCAAAATTAGATGTCCAGATATTCGATGGCTACATTATGCTAGTGTTTGGTTTGTCCAAGAAACACTTTATATGTTTTGCCATCTAAAAATTGCCCTCAACTTTTATCAGATCATTATCAGAGAAGAAACAGATAAAGGTAATCTGACCATAGCATCCTTAAGCATGAATAGTTGTATTCTGTGCTTTAAGGCCAATTTTCAGCTTTCTTAAAAATTTGCAAATGTTAAATATTTTTACTTTATGAATATTTGAAAGTAAGAAATTATTGTAACTTTTGTTACTTTTTGAATAAATGAATTACATGATATATAAGAACTATTGACAAGTATAAAATACACAATTAGCTAAATTCTCACAATCTTTTCAGTGTGAGTAATGAAAGAAATTGGATATTTAGGTGTTTTAGTAACTATTTTGGAAAGACTTTGTAAAAAATAAAATAAAACTTATAGATGAGATTCATATTACTTCTTCTTACATAGTCTAATATAATTTTGAATCATTACTGTATGCTGGTGCCAACAGTACTTTAAATAATACGTGATGAATATTTTGCAGCTGTATGCTACAGATAAAATTTTCAGCAAAGCACACAGACATATATGTAAATTTTCCTTATATAAATGGTATGGCAGTTTTGTGACAGTGTGGAAGCAATTATTGGTTTTGATTTAACATAGACACAATAGATGACCCCTGTGAATCTCTGTCCATGGATGTTGAACATGGTTCTCTGTGCCTTCATACACACTACTGGATTTGTTTGTTTAAACTGACCACATCCACCTCAGATTCATGGAGATAAGAATTTGCCCTTAGTCTGACTCTTGCACAGCTATGAGAATGGGGGGATTTATATGTGTATTTGATCTAGTTCAATCCCAGCAGAGTTGTGTCCTAGTCTTTGTTCTAGGAAAATAACTTTCCTACTCCCTCATCCTCACAGGTTGTTGATTCTAGCACAGCAATGTAAATGGATCACTATGGAGATACATCCTAATTTTTTAATGGTGCACAAGGTAGTTTTACTTTTTGTTTGTAATTTTTAACCTGTTTTTCTTTGTTTTCAATTAAATTTGCATTAAAACTCTGCTCTTCATACTCAAGTACCCACCTGTTCCTGCTGTTTATTCCTAGACTTAAATAGTGAGTGACATCATTATAATTTCTATGGCAACCAACTACATTGACATGATACAGATGAAACAGCCTTCAGATAGTATAAAAACAGCAGAAGCTTGTGAACTGTTACAAAAAATGTCTTATGCTCAGGCAACTGTCTTCTTTTTTTAAAAGAAGGGTTTGCTGTAACTCTTTTAAGGCATTCACAAACTGAGACTTCAAAATTCTTATGAGTCCAAGAAAATCTTTTGTCCTACAGGTTCTTAAATTTTTTAGTTTGATACTTTCCCAAATTCTACATAATTACCCCATTTCTGTAATGTTAGAATGAAGAATTGGGAGGGTATAAAACTGGGTCACAAGGGCTGGGGATATAGCTCAGTGGAATAAGTGCCTGCCTAGCAAGCGCAGGGTCCTGAGTTCAATCCCCAGTACCGCAAAAAAAAAAAAAAAAAAAAAAAAAAAAACTGGGTCACAGTTTGCAGAGATTTCAGTCTGTAGTTGGTGGCCTCCAGAGCAGGATGGCATGGCAGAGGGGCATTGCAGAGGAAAAACAGTACATGACAAAGCAGGGCAGGCAGAGGACAGCCACCAGTGAAGCAGCAAGAAGCAAGCAGCTAGGGAGGAGAGGAACCCTCTTTCTGCCCTTTATATTTTATCCATGCTACCTACCCTTAAAGAGGGTAGGACTTACACCCAGGGTGGGCTTTCCCATTATCCCACCCAGAACTATGTCAAACTAATCAGTGGACTAATTTAGTAATCACACAGCCTTTAATCCCAGCATTACACAGCCTAATCTAACCACCTCTGAAAAGCCTGACTTTTGACTGCATGAAGCTTTGGGGGGACATCCAGAAACATGCTATCACAGAAACCTACCTACCTCTTGACTGCTATGAGACCAGAGGAATACAATTCAAAAGGACTCTGGAAACCAGTCAATAGATAGTCAGTGTCAACAGTATATATCAACAGATTCACAGAGCATACAGCTGGGTCTGAAATTTGAGGAGCTAAATCAGGTGGAGATGAGTACAGCAGTATTTCAAGAAGAGTTCACCATGTTGCCTTACTTTTATAACATAGGATTTAGCATGCTGGCAAAGATATGAAGAAATTTTCTTCATAGCATTTATATAACCCTCGGAAGCTTGTAGAAATTACCAACATGAGAGAGAAAATAAACATGGAAAATGCCATTATAACCAGACACTCCACTCAACCTCATAAGAGAATATTCAGTTAAGAACTCATCCCTGGATTAGTCCACTGGTGAGAATACAGTCTGTGTGATTGAGTCACATCCCAGAAGCCCCAACTCTGAGTGCATGAGCCTTTGTCAGATGTTTTAGATTTCAACACTACTTATCAAAGAAGCAGACACTGTGCTACAGAAAGTGGTAGCATCACAGAGAAGCACATCACAGGCTCAATACACTTCCTCCAGACAAGGAACTCAGCCAGTGTTTAGATGGTCCTGGCACAGGAAAGGTCACTGTAGCAGATGAAGATGTCTCAATTATGTGTGTTCAAAAGAAATGATAGCATGCCACGGAATCCTCAAAGAGCAACTGACCTGAATATGGTACATGAAGGGAATATACAACCAGCCCAGCATGTTGTCCACTGGACTGTCAAACCCACCGAGGCTGCTACCCCAGAGCATGTCACCTCAGGAAGGAAGAACTGTTAACAGGACTGAAAAAGACTGTCCTCAATTATCAAACCATCACAAGCAAGTAGCCTAGATACTGGGTCCATTGGCCACTCTTAAATGTTTATGTTCAACTCAACCATTAAGAGGTGTGAATCTTATGCTTGGCTGACTGGGGAGGAATGAGATCTATCTTTGTTCATGAATGGTTTGGCTCAAGGATGACAAGCTCACAATGGAAGGTTGCTGCACTATATATCTATCTAGATGTGTCCCTGAGATACAAAGAAGAGGAACACTGCTCCACGGAGCCAGACTTTGGTACAATATATCTTGTCATTCACTTTTTTAAAAAATAATGTAGTCAGAAGAATGCGTGTCTACAATAAGATGCATAGATGATGCGGCAGAATACTTAGAGGTGAATATCGCTGACAAGGGGAAGGGCATTCGTGTGAGTGGAAATAAAAAAGAATGAGAATATCTGTAACATATAGTAGTCAAACACCACAACAGAAAACGCATCCAGTTATCAGGAAAATACAATGGCTGTTCCAGGCCACCTTTTGCCTTTCTTATCTGGGACACAATGGTGGCAGGTTTAGAGTAGCCAGCGTGACAAGGGTGTGGGTGGAGGGAGCCCATGGTCGGGGACTACTCATTGTAATTGATCTGTGTCTCGCTAGTGCTGGATATCCCACAACCACCCATACAAACCAAGCATTATTCTTTGCAGGACACTGACCTTGAGGAGATCCATAAGTCACAAGCACTTCTTAAATCTTGATATCCTAACAAGAATGCACATCCGTTCCTGGTATGACCTTGTCTTGTGGACACTTGAGACATTTGACAGCATCACTGCCATAGTGTTCATGCGGTATTTCCTTTCCTGAGAGACCTCTTGACTCCACAGAAGAAGAGAGCCACTGAACAGTAAAAAACTGGACACAGGACAGTGAGGGCACTTGTGCTATGGATCTGAACGTGACTTAAAAATTCATATATGGTCAGAATTGGCAGCCTCAGTCATTTGCATATTTTTCCTTAGAACCTAACTAATAATTGTTCTCAGAAACCCCCGCAACTTTGCAAACTGCAAATATCCTCCAAAATTGATTTTTTAAGGAGGTTTACAAGTAGCCAGAGAGTGTTATTCAGTTCTCCTTGCTGCTCATTGGCTACTGCCCTGTAGCCATCTCCAGCAGAGGCACCAGTATCCCAGCATCACAGCAGGTCGCTCAGCACAGAGTCACTATCTCTGACTATTGTGAGTTTGGTTCTTCTTAAAGCCAAAGGATTCCTAAATAATGTCAAATGCATTGCATCTTGTAAGGCTTTATTAATGCAATATTTTATAAATTAAAGTATATAACTGTGGGAGACATAGTGTATTAAAGTTAAACGATAAAAGTCATTTACAGACATTTTTCTGACACCTGAAATTTGTGAGGTTTTTACGATCCATGAACTCTCTAGGAACATAACCTTGCAAATTCCAGGGGTCCACTGTGTTGAAATGTAATTACCACTGGAAAAATATTACGAGGTGGGGCATTGCAAAGGTGATTCAGGGAGGTGAGCTTGTACTCATGTGTGGGATTAGTGCCTAATTAGAGATGAACAGAAGCAGCTGAGCTGCCTTTGCCCTTCTGTGCTTGCCACGATAGAAGATGCAATACTGAAGGTGCCGCTGTGGAAGCAGAGCAGAACCTCACTAGACTGTGAACATGACAGCACTTTGATCTCAAAGATCAGAGTGTGGTAAATAAATTTATAGCCTTGTAAAGCACCCACCTGTAAGTATCTTATACAACACAACAAATGATGAATCTAGCCAATCCAAACACAGTGCCACCCAGAAGCTGTTGGATTGACAGGTCATTAGCACAGCATCTGAGGGAGGAGATTCCCTTGTAATGTAAGTTTTGAGGATTCACTGTCCATCTTGATCATTCCTTATATGTGCCTTGTGTATAATACACAGAAACCAGAGGTAAAAGGAGGAGAGTCTTTGCTTACCACCATGTCTAGTTGCCTACTTAAGGAATCTATATTTCCCTTAGCAATTCTGCGCATTAATGACATTTCTTGTGAAAGAAGAATTAGCCCATCAGGGAAAACAACTATATCCTTGATAATGTGAAGTGGTGACTGCTATTTGGTTAACTGTGGATTCTTGTGCTAAGAAATTAGGTAGCAAAGAGAGGAGAGCTATTTATTTATTTATTTTTGTCTTGTGTAGTTGACCATAATTACCAACAGGGTATCATACTGCTTTTAAAATTTGGTATCCTGTGGCCCTTCAGGTGAAATTTTGGCGCATGGTATGACTTGGTGGAAATTTCACAGCTAATACTTCATTCTAGCTGCCATGATGTGAGGTGGGCATAGCACTCTGGGACACAGACTAGTACCAGGGATCAAACTCATGAATTCAGGCTTGCCAGGCAAACACCTATGCTGCTGAGATATATCCCTGGCCTCAGAGACAGAGAGAGCCCTTTATCCCTCCATAGATGTACCATCCAGCCTAGGAACAATCATGAATGTGAAGATTACAGTGTGTAGCCAAGAGATTTGGTTGATATCAGTCGTTGGGTCCCATCCAGTGACAGTGATAAGGCATGTTGCTGGAAGACATGATTTATCCCAGTAAACTTTTGGGAAGCTTTTCCCAGGAAAGGTGATCAACAAGAATTCCACTGAGGCTTCTCTTTGTTTAATATTCTTAGCAGACATTGGATCTGAATGAATCAAGGTTTGAGCCAAGTGGAATCTTCACTAGATCAGTTAGATCCAACTTTTATGATTCAAAGATTTGTTCCCTCTGCTGAAAGTACAGTAAACTGACAGCTCACAACTAACTTGTGCTCTGAGAAATACCACCTCTGTAGAAGCCATAGAATCTCATCAGCCAGACCCAAAACTCAGTGGCTTGTTTATACCATGACATTAGAACATGCTGCCCCTGCTGCAGGCAAGAAGATACTCACGGGCAAGCCCTTTCTACCAACCTTAACTCTCCTTAACTTTGACCGAGGGCTTCATGCAGTTGTATTCCTGGAATGCATTTCTTGCTCTCAGTGATCTTTCTTTCACTCCCTTCCCAAGATGGTTCCAAGGTCACTGCCCTCCAGTACTGATCAAACCTTCTACGTGGAAACCAGACAGTCCCATCTGATAAAAATGTCTCTCAAAGTAGAGGCATCAGAGGCATGTGACCGTGTGCATTGTGTTTTCCTTTACTAGAAGCAAGGAAACACAGCCTTAGCTAAATCCAAGGGCTATATTTTTATTAATGTATAGTTATGGTATGTGTTACAATGACCTTTCATTTCTTTGGAGAAATTATCCCAGAGGCCAAAAATATCTCTTCCTTTTTTGCAACATTAAGCTTAGCTCTTTATGAAAAAAGTATAGTTCTGAATGTGGACAATGCAAATAAAAGAGAAATTATGATTAAAAGTAAATGTATATGTTAGCACCCTGAAAAGTCATTTTGGTTGAAAATTAAATGATAAGCACTTGCGTTTTTGCAGTAATCTTTCCTTAGTGTTTTAAATGAAGATGTACATGTCTTTGTATCCCTGTCCTCTCAGATTGATGCTACCATCAGCACTTTTCCTTCCTGGGAGAGCCAGGCTGCTATAAATGTGGTTAACTGCTTGGCTAAGAAAATAAATTAAACTGTGAAGATGGTAATTTAAACTTCAGTTTACTTGATAGGGGGAACTAATGGAAGGAAGTGAATCAGGGCTTTGCAGCCATGTGGCCTATTTGCTGACTCAAATCTGTATCGCTTTTCATGTTCCTTCCAACTAGATAGCTGTTTTCACATTGTGATACACTTATGATGGACAAAGCGAAAATACATATGTCCAAATATACCCCTACCCATAAAAAATACTTTTAATTTTCTCACACTTAGTACATTATTTGTTATGCAAAATTCATCATCATGTCCTCTGGTTGTAGTCCTTCAATAAGAGGAATGCACCTATATTACTGATTATTACAGTGTGCTTCATAAAATAATGTTATCATTTACTTTTTAATATTTTAGCTTTGCATATTTCATGATCATTATAAAGCTGTGAGAGACACAAAGATCATGATCTTCTCCAGAACATGGAGTCACTATCAAATTCCTAAAGGTGGTTTTTGCAGGAAGAGACATAGGCATTCCAAATTTCATATCAAACCCCCAGGGTCCCTGAATGGCAATTAAAGAAGCTTGAAAAAGAACAGAGCTGAAGAACTCATATTTCTTTATTTCAAAACTTTATACAAAGTTATAATAATAAAAATATTGTGACAGTATCATAAAGGTAGATCAATAAATCAATGGAACAGACTAGAAAACTCAGAAATTACATTGAATGGATGTTAATAGCTTTCAATGGAAGTACTGTTGGAAATATAAACTGCACTCTTTTAAAAAATTATATTAGGAAAAGTAGATAATCTATATGCAAAGATAAATTTGGACCCTTATCTATAAACATACATAAATTCACTCAAAATGGATCACAGAGGTAAATGTAAGAATTTAAACTGTAAATGTCTTGGAAGAAAACAGAGAAATATCTTTAGGGTGCTGGATTTATCAACTATTACTTGGACATAACATCAAAAAGGCATAAGCTGGGTACAGTGGTCGTGTCTTTTGTAAACTTAGACATTTGTGAGGCTGAGTCAACTATAAATTTGAGGCCAGCTTGGGCTACATAAAGAGACTATCTCAAAACACACAATAAGAATGGCTGAGATTATACCTTACTGTAAGGCCCTGACTTTAATCACCCATACAACAAAACAATAAAAATCAAGTTCAAATCATGAATGTGTTTTTTGAAACGTTAGGCTTTCTTTTTAATTCTAAAAATATATCCATATATCTTATTTTATCACTTTCAAAAAATAAAAGTCATTTGGCTTAAATTACTTAAATAAATCCCAACAACTCAAAAGTTAAAAAAAAATGAGTTTATAAATCTGGAATGAAGAATGCACGAATTTGGAAGTGACTTGGAAATCGATAGAAAGCTGCTGTGAACTGACAGAGAAAAGGTAGCAGACAAGGAAAACAGGTAACGTTGAGATGCTTTGAAATACACTGAGGCTTGTTTCATTATTTTTGTCATTTTGTCATTTTAGCCACACATGCATATACTTTTCCATTAATTACCAGGTAGAAATTTTATGTCCCTGTGATGCTAATGTACTCCAAAGTTCAATACACTTCACAATTAAGAGTCCACAGTGTAGAATATATTTCTTTTGCACAGTTAAGAGAATTTCTAATGAGCTGGTAATTAGCTGTCAATTTCTAATATATGCCAAAGAGCCAGGGTAGTCACTGAGG
This sequence comes from Dinomys branickii, assembly GCA_004027595.1. Classification (NCBI taxonomy): domain Eukaryota; kingdom Metazoa; phylum Chordata; class Mammalia; order Rodentia; family Dinomyidae; genus Dinomys; species Dinomys branickii. Next base: position 22,166 of record PVLD010002220.1, read on the forward strand.
AATTCCAGAAGCAGAAATACATTTCTTCTCCGAAACATGATTAAATGAATCATTCCAAAATTTATAGTTACTCTCAAGTTATACTGACATTGAGTCATCTCTAAGATATCAGTAATTTTAGAAATCCAGTTTATGATCTTATTATGTTTCACTGTACCACATCACTATGCCTAAAAATTTATCATTTAATGATTGTTAAATGTTACTTACCAAGCAACTGCTCTATTTTTTTTTTTTTTTTGTCTTTTTTTGAGACAGGGTCTTGCCATGCAGTTTAGGTTGGCCTTCAGCTCCCGTTGTAGCCCAGGCTGGTCTCGAACTTGCCACAATCCTCCTGCCTCAGCCTCCTGAGTGCTGGGATTACAGGCTTGCACCACCATGGCTGGTAAGGAAGTACTCTGTGTCAGAAAATATATTTTAATGCTGTACTCCATTAATGAATTCCCTAAGGTTTGTTACTATTTTATTAATGGGAAGAGTTCCGCAGTGAGGAGTGATAGTTTAGCAGCAGCAAGAAAGCACACACAAGTCAGACTCAGAGAATCTTACTTTGTGCAGCCACAGAAAAACTACTTACAGCAGGTTGAGTAGAATCTATTGTTTTAATTCATTCTGTCAAATAAACACTTTTGAGAGAAAAAGAAACTGCTCCACATTTTACAGTAAACTTCCTCCACATGCAGGCTGAGTTCTAGTATTCCCAAAATTGAAACCTCTACGTGATACTCACTTATGGCAAAGAAGGAAGAAGACGCACAAGTGAAGAGAAGGCAAGGTCTCCTTGAGGGGGAGATCATCCTTGGTGCTACCCGCCTGTACACTGCCCCCTGAGGATCCCAACATTGTGCTGCGTGGACCTCTCTTTCAACCCACGAATCAGAACTGTGTGACAGAAAGCTGGAGAATAATTGTAGTTTTCTGAAGAACAAGTTTGCCAGTGAATGTAATATTTCTCTAATGTAGGCCTAAATGTACAGGTGGGTTTCTCTAAACTGTGAGTCAAGTACTCACCTAAGAGTAAAGAGTCTTTTGAGAAGCCTACGAAAGTGGGCTGTCTTTTGGGAAAAGGTACTCACGAGGCAGATGTTACAGAGCAGTAGGATGAAGAGGTAGAATATAAAGTCATATATGAGCTCTTTAATGGGATGGTTGTCAAATACACAGTGAAGATAAACACAGGGTCATTCAAAACTGTAAGTATAGAAGAAAAATCATCTGGACATTTTTCAAATAAGAATTCACCAAACCACATTGGTAAGAAAGCGTAACAACTCCACCAAAAAAGGAGTTTGTGGTGTAACACACACTTTTTCTCTCCCTCTTTCTTTCATACTTAAAGATATTTGGGTAAAGAAGAGAGAAGAGTGGTCGCTTCCCATGGTCACTCACTTTGGGACACTTGAGCTACAGCAACAGCATGGCAGCAAAACGATAGGAAGGAAATTTGAGTTAGACATGAACTTAAAATTTTAAGTTAAATAGGATTAACCTATTGATATCATGACTGACAGAATTCTCTTATTTACTAGTATAACAGTACAAGGTGTACAAAAGATGTTTATACGAACTATATTCAATTATAAATTTGCTAGTCATATAATTTATATTCAAAAACTCTCATATTGTAGCACTTTTTAAAAATTGTCATACAATTAGCAAATTTGATTCCATGGTAATACAGTTTTACAATACAGAATGTATTCTAGGTGTATTATTCAGATATGCAGGCATGTAAGAAACACAAAGTCTTTAATATATTCCATTATGTAGATGTAGTATTGGATTTACTCAGCTGTACAGTTACTTGACTTTGAATAAGCAAGAATATCTTCAGATTTATTTAAGGATAGTAGGACACAAAATCAGGAAATATTTTTCTGTATAATTGTTTACTTTTATTGATTCAATCATAAGTAGTTTTTACACAATCAATGTAAATCATATTAGTCTTTTACAAATTAGTAAATTGGTTCACATATGAGAAAACTAGGGAAATTCTCTGGATTTTACGGATACTAACTTCTCAGATAGTTAAAGAGCCGTGGACAGAGCCAGGGATGTAGCTTAGATACGCAAGTTCCTGCCTAGCAAGAACAAGGTCCTGAGTTCGATTTCCAGTACCAGAACTAAATAAATAAAGTAAAATAAATAGCCATGGTGCTACACACATGTAATCACACCAGTGGGGACGGGAGGGAGGAGAACCACAATTTTAAGCCCAATCTGAGCTCCTTAGTGGCTTAGTAAGACTGTATCTCAAAATTTAAAGGAACAGGGGTTAGAGATGTAATTCACAGTGAAAGCCCTGGGTTCAATCCCCACAACCACCACACACACACACACACACACTCATAGTATGCATGCACAGGTATTTGATAAAATGCCTGAAGTGAATTTAATGCATTGTTAGATGGGGTACCTGAAGAAATAAAAAAATCTAAGGCCAGGAATATAGCTCACTGGCATAAGCTCCTGCCTGGCAAGTGCAAGGTCCTGAGTTTGATTCCCAGTACCAAAAGAGGGGTAGGTTTCATTCTGAGATTTTGTAATGTTTACTCAATGCTACTAGTTTTCCTAAAATACCACTTTATTGTGTTATTGTACACTTTTATGTAGTTTCTTGTGACACTATTTGTTACTAGTGAAAATATAGAGATGCAAACAATTAAAGGCATATTTATCAGATTTCACAATCGTGATAATGGTTTTCTTTTATCACACTGTAAAATTTAAATGATCTTTGATATTAATTCTTTGCTATCTAACAGACAGTCTGAATTTTCATTTGTGCTCTTGCCAGCAAGTTCTCAAAGCACTGTAATTACAGCATTTAAGGAAGCTGAATCACAAATTTTAAAAAATGGACTTTTAAGACAATTATTCCAATTCATAATTCCTTGTACAAATAATGTCATTGTAGTGGTATATTAGCACAGACTCTAGATATTTCTAATTTCACTTTGACCATATCATGTGAAATACAGTGCAATGTTCTATACACATTGACACCCCAGATGAAATACAAAGAAATGCTTTATATGCGTACTTTGGCTTTACAACAGCAAAAGAAATTCCCACACTCTAGCAATGAACAGAGAAATGTTGCCATGGGAGAGAACAAAGTGAACCCACAGAATCCCAGAACCCCAGGAAATATTAAAGTGGGGTGTTTTCCTGCCTCATTCTCTAAACTTATTGGGGTGTATTAATGTGCCACATACCTGATTATTCTTAACATCGTAATGTTTTGCAGAAGGTGCAAGGCCAGTAATGAAAGATAGAATGAGAAATTTCTGTATTAAGGTTTAATGACTTCCGTTAAGAAACAACTAAAAATCATATATGGATGAGATTTCAAGTGATTACACATGCTATATTTTCAGGACAAATGATGTAAATCCTAAACAGGCTCCAACTTAGACACATTACACTGACATTCCAGAATATCAAGCTAAAGGTAAAAAAGAATGCTCTAGGGCACAGAAGTGTTAAATAAAAATTAATGACAAGTAGAATTTGTAACATTTAATGCCATAGTACAGTGCAGTATTTTAGTTGTTAAAATAAACTAAATTATATTAAACATACACTATATTCTAAATTTTATCTATTTTTCACATTTATAAAAGTGCTTAACTTTTACTCAGTGAGGTTACTATTTGTAATTTTTACTTCTCAAAGAAAAACTTCAGATTTGGATAACTTATCCATATTTCATAATTTAGTTATCACTGACACTTGTGAATCTCTTTCAGTTGTTTATTATATCTATCATTTCCTACTCATTTTATCTTATCTTTTCAGATAACTGCTTTTCTTTTATTTTGAACTAGCATTGTGCAGAAAAAAATTATACTTAGAAAAATACCTGAGCTTCAGTATATTATCTTTTCACCCAGATGGTTTTCAATTATTACCAATCAAGTGCTTAGTGGCAGAGAAATTATAGATCATCCTGATAGGGTAACTTTGTCTACTTTTCCTGAGCTAAGCCTGCTTTATGTCAGCTTCACTGGTATGATATCTGATGTAACCATTTTTACAAGTTTTTGTTTTTAACAGATAAATATGAATGATTGTTCCATTAAAACATGTCAGGATGGATTATGCAAACCACCGCCTTTCTGACTCCTTTGGATAGGAAGATTTAAAAATGTAGACCCTAGGCAGCTTCTTTTCAAAGTACAGGGGATAAATGAGACCCATCTGCTCACGTTCCTGCACACAGAAAGCACAGAGACTGTTTAGTTTAGTCTGAAGTCACCTGCATCTTACAAGATGAGATCCAAGATAGTTGCACATCAAATAAATGCGGAATTTTATGCTCCCCAAATTCCGCATTATGTGAGTAGAATACGCAGGATTAACAAGGTGCTTTTGCAATATTTGAGAACACTGGTCAGGAGGAGCTGGGCCTGTGACAGTGAAAACAGTCTCTAGTGTTTGAAACAGAAACAAGTGCGATGACCAGGAGGGACCGAAGAGGAACGGAGCCTCCCTCCCGGCGCGGCCAGGTGTCCCACTCCTTTATTTTTTTTTTTTTCCCGGGACCGGGGATCGAACTCAGGGCCCTAGTGCTCAGCGGCAAGCACTTAGCCCACTGAGCTGTACCTCCAGCCCCCCACTCCTTTATACTGAGGCTATCGGTGCTTCTTCTTTTGTTTATCGTCTCCTGAGAAAGTCACACAGTGCCCTGAAGCCCACTTAATTTAGGCCTTAGTCTTGTTTGCCTTCATTTTCTAAAACGTAATTAGAATCAGATTCCTTGCGCTCGCTTCAGCATATACTAAAATTGGAACAAAGAATCAAGTTCCTTCACACTGAGGGTCACTGGACTCTCTTACCTTAAGTTTCTCTCAATGTTCCACCTCCATGCTCACTTTAGGTTTCAGAGCTCTAACAGGACGTGTTTCAACAAGGGAAGTCTCTGAGCCGAACAAGTGAGAACGTGATGGTAGCAGAACCCAAAGGGCAGGGGTGACAGATTAGATACCTGAGTGATAATCTATTACAATTGTGCTAAAGTGCGATGTGGAAACACCACAAAAATACAACACTTTCCTTTCTTTAATGAGGTTTGCAGGGTTCAGTGGTCTGCAGAAATACATCTGGTGGGATGCAAGGAAAAATGTCACATTTTAGAAAGCCTAACTTTATCGTACATTCTTATGATCAGCTTAGTTAATGTCTTGAGAGATTGCTGGTAGGGTCCTAACTAAAAGATCCTGGAGGCTGAAAACAAGGTGTTCTGTGACTTGACAACTTTCATTAAGAACTAGAAAACCAATGGAAACATTGCCATGCCTTACAGAGGATATAAGATGAGACACTATCAAATGAAGTCTCTTTAGCACTTGGCAGGACAAAGAAGGGAGTGTGTACTCTTGACAAAGTAACAGTTCTTTGTTGTGTGCTCACCTACATGCACAAAGTAATAATTATATTAGTAAAAAACTTGGAAACATCCTATATACAAAAAAATCCATATTTCTGTACAGGTAAAAATAATATGTAAAATTATATATACATATATGTGGATAGATACATAGAGATCATTTAACATATACACTCATGTCACTTTTAATCACACAGGGAGACAATCCCGAATTTTAAGAAAAAATATAACCCAGCAATATCAGCTATAGTACTATGTCAATTTTGTCAGGTACTTAGTCATAGTATCTTCATTGATGAATAAAAGTAATAAACCCCTTCTTGCATTTAAAGCTCAAAGGAATGTTCTTTCTGAAGCATATATTCAGTTCACTATTTCTCCCTAGTTTTCTCTTCCTGGAGAACAAGCTCTTTGTGCGTGCTTTTTTTTTTTAAACATCAAAGAATATTTCTTGTCTTATGTTCTGCACATTATATTTGCTCTTTCCACCCACTGCAATCTGGTTTTCACTTCTCCATTCCACTAAAATACTGTTATAAGTTTGTAAAAATGATCTTCCTGGAGCTACATCCAAGGGTCTTTCTGTGGCTTCCGCTCCCTGCAACTCCTACCCGTTCTGCCTGCCTCCGCCCACAGCATTCTGCTCCTCAGGCTCTCCCCAGTGGGGTGCAGACAGCTCCAAATGCTGTTTGTTTATTGACGGTCCTGACCCTCACCCTCATGGCCTTCTCATTCATGTTTGTTTCTCGTCTTTAGTGTCAACTTTCAACCTTAGCGACTCTCCATCGCTCTTTAAATCCTCTTTTCTGTCCGTGTCTTACCATTCCTCTCCTTACAATTTCATGTACTGGGGGATTCCCCAGTGCATTTCCACTAAGCTCTCGTCAGAAGGAGATCAGATTTAGTTTATTCACATCAACATCTTTTCGCTCTTCTCATCTTGCGCCTTCTGTATCTCTAATCTTGGTTAATGATACCTTCATTCCCTGACATGCAAATCAGAATCAAGAGTCATCTCTCACCGTCTTTCAAGTGATCCGAAACCCTCTATGATTTCACTTCGTTAATTTTCTCCCACTCATCAGATCCTTCCCAGGTGTGTTTCTCCTTCTTTCCACTGAAGCTTCCCATCATCCATTGTCTGTACTATTGTACTGACCTTACAATTGAAATGACCCCCTCTCTCATGTCCGTGAAATTCATGCAGCCCAAATGCTAATCTGACCTTGAGTTTCTTGCCTTCAAGCTGAACATGCTCTCTGTTACTATTTTTTTTTTTTTTAGAAGAACCAACGTTTTCTCCACAAACGATGTGATTCTGTGATTACCTGTCTTTCTGGATTTAACTTCATGGAGTTATTTTTAAACTTCTAGGAGATTTTACCACACAGAACTCTTTTTCACCTTGCCCAGCTTTTACATTCTAAAAAAATCTCATGAAGAGCCACCATATTTTACTCTTTTCTTTCTTTAGTTTGAAGCATTAGTGGTCCTTTTCCTATGACATAGGTATCTACTTTTCTCCTAGTACTTTATATGTATTTATTTATGTTGCTCTTTGGTGTTGATGGTGTTGAATGTTTCTTTATGATGTTGAAGACATCTTAAATTTGCAAGGAGGTGTCCCTAAATCCTACATAGAACATTTCAGGCACTATCCTCAAAGGAATTGCTGAGATAAGTTGATTTCTACTGGTGATTTTTTTCTTTCTCCTGTCTTTTTAATGTTCCTTTTCATGAAATCATTTATGGATTCAATCTTATATTTGTGTTTTCCTTTTCCCTTTGAAACTTACATGGGAGTCTAAGGCCATATCACCCTGAACCTGCCTGATCTTGTCTGAAACTTACATTGGAAATTCCGTTCCACTTGTCAGCAGATGATTAAAACACTCCAAAAGGGATAAGATACAATACTTTTTAGTTAGAGGAGTTGGTACATTCCTATAATGGTAACACTACATGAGGATGAAACAGGATAATTGCAAGTTTGAACCTTGCCTGAGCAAGTTAGTGATTTAGTGAGACCCTGTCTCAAAAAATTAAAATTAAAAATGGCTGAGGATATAGCTCAGTTGAAGGCTCAGATGTATATCTCACCTCCTTGCTTTTGCAAATACATACATTTACATGCACATAAATGAACAAGCCCGATGTTATTGCTTGTTATTGTATGTGATTTACTGCTCACCTAAAATAAGAAAATCATGCCATGTATACTCAGTGAAAATAAAATAAACTCATAATCTGCAGAGGACACACGAGATGCCTAAGCATTCTGTAAGGGATGTTTCCTTAGTCCTCAGTGTTTCATCTTAGAAACTCAGAGATGGTGTATCTATCCAGTCTATGTGCACTAAGATCCAAGACTCGCTGTTAGGCCTCTTCGCAGAAGCAGAAAGTCTTTAAAGCCTGTGGAATTGCTAAAAAATTTTGCAGAGTCTTTCCATACTGATGTTCTATCAAAGGGGCTATACAGCAGGCTTAGTTTCCCTTCAATATTTCATATGCAATTATAAAGGCCAACTTGAATATTTGCCTAAATTTCTCTTCCTCTTAATCCATCTGTATTCTCGATGTGAGCTGTGTTATTTCTGATTCCTTCAGCATTCTCTGGGCCCGGTAAGCACAGTAGGGGCAATGTTACCCCAATTTGTGCAAAGAGTAATTTCCTGAAACTATTTCTTTTCCTGTTTGGGCTCATTTAACTCTCTTATGTTCAGTTGTTAAAAATTTCCCAGTCCCAGCAACTCACAAGCTTTCCTGCTTAATGAGCTGGTTCCTGATGAATTTTACTCTGTGGATGTTCTTCAATTCACCATTGTTTGATGTATGAAGAGCAATTTGCAGACTTTTGACTTCCAAAAACTCATATAATTTCAGAGAAAAAAAAAGAAAACTAAAAAATGTAGCTATTATTGGACTATGACTGCGTATTACATTAAAATTTCCTCCATTTTGTTTTTCTCTTTCAATGGCCAATCCTAACTTGTGAATGTTTCTCTATCTTTCTACTAGTACTTAAAAGATACACATATCTTTGACAATTATATAGTCATGAAATTTGAAAAGTATACAAATATACAGAAAATTAGCTCATTAACTGAACTGTTGGTTATTCAGCTAATTCTACCTGGATAATTTTAATATATTCACAGTTAAGTGGTATATCATATTTATATCTCAAGCAAACTTGTTTTTAAACTTCATAGGTTTATGGGGTAACATTAAACTAAACTAAATGTGTTTTAAAGTTAAAAATCAAGAATATGTTCTTTATAAGAAATAAATTATTTTTCTCGTGCTATGAATTAAGGGTCCTAAGACAGGACTCAGTAAGTTCAATAATAGGTTGACTGGCTTTATCAACCATAGAATCTAAGTAAATCTATGAAAGTTCATTCATGAACAATGAAAGAGTCAATTTATTGTGATTTTCTAATGAAAACATACTTAAAATTTCAGCATAAAGTAAAAAGATATTTGTTTTTGCACTGAAAATATACCAATAGTGGCACTAAAGTTATTTCTGTACAGAATGAATGAATTAAAATTAGAGATAAGATTTCAAGTAACATACAAAGCCAATTTTCAAGTTCAACATTTGCTTTTTGATATAATCAAATCTGCAAGAAGATTCCTAATTTTTAATATGCTAAGTTATTAATATTCTATTTTAATGGAACAAATAAATGTTCAACAATAATGGCTTAAGCTTGAAACGATCTATAAAGACAGTTGTGAAAATATTTTATTTGGACTATATACGTGGTTCAGTATGATAAGTATGCACATTGGATTGACCTAGCCAAATATGTTCTGAATTACCAAGTATTGAAAAACAAAATATTGCATTCAAAGAAAATTATTTGAATGAATTTTAACTTGTCCTTACCATAATACACAATGTTAAAAACAAGTGCTATTAATTTTGAATGATTAAAGAGATTAATGACATAAAAAATCATTCTTGGAAAACATTATTTGACCAGTTATGAATCACATTTGACTGACTAATGAATTGCATAAATTCAAATCAAGAATACCTTGTTGAGGAGGTTGGGAGGGTAGTTCAGTGTTACAGTACTTGCCTAGTTTCTTTAAATGTTTAACAACTGGCTGGTGAATTTCTTTTTGCTTTAATGTGCATGAAAATGATTTTAAAATTTATAATATTATGTCTTGAAAATAATGTTGAAAATGTATAACATGAGTAATGTAAAGTTAACATGTGAGTCACTAATACATTTTTAAATTTTGGGGGGATTAGGGCAAGACAGTAGGATCACACAGTGAAGAGTGGTGTGCTTAGAAGGCAGACTTCATAGGCAGTTTGTCTTTCTATTATCTTTTCATATATGGTCTGGTGATCTTAATCTACTGTACCATGGCTATAGAGGCAATACATTGGGCAATATCAGAGAGTACTATTTGAACCATTATTTCCAGTCCAAATGGAACTTTGCCTCATGTTGGTCAATATTCTTCTCTTTCAGCTAACTATAATTGCAAAGTAGAACTTGCATCACCTGATGATAGGAGAGATTATGCCACCTCCCCTCTGTGAGCATTCAGGTGGACATGGGAAACCACTCTCAACCAGATCCTGTGAAAAATAAATGAAAAATCACATGATCAAGTGCCAAAAACCAAAATGAGGAAAAGGTGAGCCAGAATAACTTGGCAAAATATTCTCTATGGCTAAATTTCTCCATGACCCTCCTGGACAGTATCACACATAAACTAAAACACTGAATCTTCCAATATAGATGAATATTAGGGTTCTCAGAAGAAAAAAAAAAAGACGTTGGCAGGTGTAGTGGCACACATCTGTAATCCCAGCGCTCTGAGAGGTGCAGCTAGGAGGATAGAAACATGAAACCCAGGCAGGACAACTTAGTGCTTTAGTGAGGTTGTCTTCAAATAAAAATATCAAAAATTTGCAGATGGGACTCAGTGCCAAGGACTTGCATTCAGAGAGAGAAAGAAAGAAAGATACAGTATCCAGTGACACATGTATTCTTTTAGAATGTAATCTGGTGCATTTACTAAGGTGTTAGAAAGCAAAATGATAATGAAAAGCATTTTTTTTTTTTTTTTTTTGCGGTACTGGGGATCGAACTCAGGACCCTGCGCTTGCTAGGCAAGCGCTTATTCCACTGAGCTATATCCCAAGCCCCATGAAAAGCATTTTAATAAATCAAATAGTTTTTAAACAATTTCATTATTTTTACTGTCTCTTTAGATTGCCAAAAATATACATGTAATTCAGGCAACCCACTATGTTAAGGTGTGAAATCTAGGCAAACTGCAAGCCAGGCTTGCTTCTACTTTGGAGAATGTACTTTTGGTTCATTCATTTGACAAGGTAACATCCTCAAAGTATCAGTGCATTAAACAGGACCTAAAGTCTTTCCCTTAAATTTAAGAGGGATTATTCTCCTTCAATTTTGTACTTCTTCTGATTTTGACTATTTTAGATCTTTGGTATATTGTTAACTTCTTGAAATACTTGAAAAGATAATGTTTATTTATTTCAAAAATATTTTGAAACAGGGTCTTACTGTGTAGTTCAGGCTGGGCTTGAACTCACTATGCACTCCAGGCTGATCACAAACTTGTGAGATTTTCCTGCCTCAGCTTCTCAAATGCTGTAATTATAGGTATGAGCCACCATGTCTGGCAGAAAGGTATCACTTAAATTAGGCTCAGACCTGCATTTTAAAATTTTCTTCTGTAGAATATTTGATGTGAAATTTCTAGTCTGACTCTATGAGGTACTTTTGCAAATGAGTGGAGACCAAAGTTTTTGATAGTCACAGCGAATTTAGGATACCCCTTTCTATCTTATGATATAAGAATATAGTATAATTTAAAACATGATTAGATTCATCTGAATTTCTTCTTTAAAGGGGTTTTTGCTATAGCTATACTTTCATTTAATTGAATATGCCTTAGAGCAGAATAATCAGCTTTTCATAGTTATACTCGATTCTTCATAAAAGCTATATGTGAATTAATTTCTGGTAGTTTGTACAAGAGCATTTTCTTAAATTATAAAAGATGTATACAGAAATATTTCTATGTGTAAATTCATTACAAATTAACAACATTGACCAAAAGTAATCTTGTAGTAGAAAAAGTAAAACAAAATAAGGACTGTGTAGTCTCTTCAAATGTTATAAAATTACTAATCTATCAAAGTAATAGGTGCATAATTTATAATTTTTTGTTAATTTCATGTATTTTGCTATTCTTACCTATTCAGATTTGTTTTACTGAAGTAATTAATCTATCTTGAAATAGTCCTTTTCAAAATAGCTAAGTACTAGCATTAAAAAGAAATAACTCTGTAGTTTTTGTTCATCTTTCAGTGAATTAATTCAGCTTTCACTGAACAAATTTTGGGTATTTTCTTCCTCAATTTCTGTGATGAAATAAACCTGGAATATTCTTTTTTGGAGGGGGAGTTAAATAGATTCCTTTTTCATAGAATTATTTAGAGACCTTAATGATCATATACTTATCAATGTGGGTTTACTAGAGAAACAGATATAACATGAACTGTACAAATGTACAAAAATTACAAGATTGACTTACAGTGGTCAACCACAGAGTTGAATGAGCAAGGGTGCAGAGGGTGTCTGGAGGCTGGAGGTTGGAGGAAACAGTCCAAAGTCTGGAGCTCACTGCAGTCCACCGGGCAAGTCCATACCAGGACACTAAGTCTGTGACAGAAACCTGAAGAATCTACACCAGAACGCTGAGAAGTCCCAGGCAGAAGCAGAACAGTCTGAGCCAGAAAGCCAGGAGAGGAACATGTTGAAAGCAAAGACTGAACCTTCTCCAAAAAACCTGTCCTTCTTCATTTCTCCTTTATTGAAAGCAGGCTCCTTGCCCAAGGAGAGGGGTCCTTTACATCCACACTATCTCCATGCTCTCCTCTTGCACAGGATGAGGATACTTACAAAGTGAAGACTCTGGCTCCATGCTGAGTCACATACTTATCTTTCTAAACTTCTCAAGTTGACACAATGAACAACATCCTAGGGAGACAACGGGGTGTCCTTTACACCACAGGAGGTAGAACTGCTGAGTTACTTAGTTAAGCTTCTGTACTCCTCAAGTTGACACAATGTATCAACCATCATAATACGCAAACTCAAGTGTGAAAACTATTTAGTTGCAATCCCTCTTTTTATCTACTCTGGTACAAGACATTATTATTTTGATCTCTGTTTAGAATATTCAGGATAATAATTATGACACCTGGAAAGAGTCTGAAAGAAGTACTATAATTGGTCAATAGAAATAAAACCAAGTCAAGATGTTAAAGTTATTACAAAGGTGCCAGCATGTTTTAAATATTTACTCAAATAGGACAATACACATTTTCATGGGAAATTTAGTAAAAGCAGATGAATGAAAATTGTATATGCATTGAATTTAGAAATTATTCCAATTGAAATTATTCCAGTTGAAACAAATAAAGAAATTATTCAAATGGAAACAGAAAAGAATAAAAAACTTCTCTAGGAACTGTGTGTATATACTATGTTTAACTAGTTTCAGAAGTAATGTAGTATGGAAGAAGAAATTCATAAAGATAGAATGCCGAGTTCTCTACAACTATTGAAAGAAAAACCTCAGATCAAGAAAGCTCAGGTAAATATAAATATAAAAAATATGTGTAAAGAAAACCACAACTATGCCTATTAGAGTAAAATTGGTAAAACCAAAGAAAAGGGAAAATCAAATGCTGTCATAGAAAAAGTCACATTACATAAAGGAGATGAACGGTAAGAGTGGTGGAGGTCTTTTCATCGGAAACAAAAGCATCAAATAATATGTGAAAGTTTTGAAACAGCCATCAGTAACTTCAAAAGTAATAGAGTAAAGATAAAGACTGAAACATATGCAAAACATACACTGTCACACAGGTAAAAGAAGGAATTTCTTCTTTGAGTACTATACTTTAGGAAAAACAAAAGCATGTGAGATATGAGAAAAATCATACCAGATGAAAGTCTGTACCTGCAAACACAAACATCAGAAAAAAATAAGTACATGAGAGTATGTAAAAGTAATTAAAAATAAATTGACCTTACGTGTCATATGTGCACACAGTATGCTTCTCTCCCCTCTCTCCTCCTCTCTCTCTCTATATATATATGTGTGTGTGTGTGTGTGTGTGTGTATATATATATATATATATATATATATGATATTTGTGGATATATGTGACATGTGGATAAGTTTTCAAAACTTTCTGCTAAGTAACAAAGGGGAGAGGTACAAATGGTAATTCTTTTTCCATGTTCATGTATTATTGAGGATAAACAGCATGGATATATTGTTCTCAAAACCTGAAGAGAGAGGGAGAATAGGGAGAAACTGCTTGATGTGCAACATTATACATAGAAATATATAAACATTTCGGAATGGCAGAAATGTTGGCTGCACAACATTGTGAATGTAATAAATGTCTTGGAATTTTACACTTAAAATTGAAAAAACGTTATGTACACAATATACATGTTTATACAGACACAACCACAATTATAAAAAATAAAAATAGTACTTGAATGTAAAAGGTTGGGAAATATATAACATAAAATATTAAAAGTAAAAATAGGATATGATTCTATTCATGTTAGAGAAATAACTCTTAAAAGAAAGAGCACTATTACTTCTTAAGAAACGCTTTCATATTAATCAATGGGTAAAGCCATGAAGGAGATAATGTAATCATAAGTGAAAATGCACATAAAAATGATCTTTAAAATAAGACACTCAAATTGGAAGAAATTGAAAAATGCACAAAATATTCATATATTTAAATATCTGTATTTTAGACATTAGTGGATAAAGCATTTTAAAAATTCATTAAAGTATAAAAATTTTGGATAATACTATAAAGCAAAAGATTAAAATTTATGATCCCAAAATATGGATTCTTCTCATTTACAGAAAGATGCATCAATGGAACCTAAAACTAGAATATAAAATTTATTACTAGTGAATTTCAAGTAATTGCAATAATATAGCACTTATTTTTATATCAGAATAATTTAATATAAAAATCATTGAAAATAATAAATGGAAAATTTTGAAAAAATTTGGAAATTCTGTAATTCCCATTTATAACTCTTGATTTATCAAAGATCTATAAGAGAAATTAGGAAATATTTTTCAGTGAATCCTAATATAATTACCACATATCAACGTTTACTGATTGAATCCATAGTGTAAAACTGGTATATTTGTAGTATAAAACGTCTACTTTGGACTATGTATACATACTTGAAAACATATTGTATATGAGAAGTACTTTTAATTCTAAGTAACAAAGTACAATAAATAAAAATATATAAATAAATCGAAATTAAGTGGCAGAGGCTGTTGATAGAGTGTTAAAGTCCTTATTCAGCATGTGGGTCTGATCCTCATCACCAGCACTTATTGATATTAGAGAAGTGGGAAACATTATTTTCCAAGCTTTTGCTTTAAGAAAGGAAACATGATAAGCAAATCAAATATAGGTAACTAAAAAATAAAATAGGTAAAAGTAAAAGTTAAAATGGAAAATATAGAAACCAGTCATTGAAAGAGAAAAAATTCAATAAAGTCATAACTTCTTCAAAAATTATTAAGACCAATAAGTTCTAGCAAAGCTAACCAAGAAGGAACAAAACATGAATTTCAAAATCAAGAATAAAAAATGCAAGTATTCCTACAAATTCCTAATCACTTAAGTTGTAAATAGGAGTGTACAGTGTTAAGAACATGTTCATATTGGCAATTTTTACCAGCAAAGTTAAAATGACACAGTTTTAAATAAGAAGACACAAGAATATTGATTTAGCTCTGAAACTAATGAATCACTTCAAGTAAAAAAATACAATGATTAATTTCTTACAGGGAAAACAGAATAACATCCAAGGACAGATAGTTAAATGGTTTCAGTATCAGTGTTATCAGGTATTTTAAACACCATTGCACTGGGACCAGCCTATTAAGTATTTTAAAAGAAAGTGCCTGCTTACAGATCCTGCCTTCCCACAGAAGGAATGGAGGAGACACAGACTCAACTCAGAGAGAAACCATTTTTGGCATCTTTAAGGAAATGGTCAGTGAGTGTCTACAATATTATTAGTAGTGCATTAGGCACCAGTGAAATATCAACTACATCTCAATGAAATATTTTACTACCATTAGGCATGCTTCATTGGAAAAGATAGAGTTAACAAAAGCAAATGATTGAACAAACATGTACCTAGAGTGATACCTCAGTAAGTGAAATCAAGAAGAATCCTGGGAATCATTTTACCAGTGTATGTATTGGACAAAGGAAAAAATCACTCTAATTTGGGATATTATTTTGATTGAGATATAAAATAGGAAGGAAGATTTACTCTGTGACACTGTGCATTGGAAGTGTTTCTTATATATTTTTTACTTTTACGGCAGTCACATCTAAGTGTTCACTATGAGTCTTGGAGAAAACTTTGGACTTGTACTTTAGGACAATGCTGAAATTGTTCAGAATTTGGTAATTCTCACAGAAAGACTAAGTGCACTTTGCAGAAAAATTTTGACCTGAGGGTTTTGGGGACAGAAATAGAATACTATGGTTTAGATCTAAGAGGTCCACCCCAAATTTCGTATGTTCAGAGATGAGGCCTTTGGGAGTGCTCAGATTGGAGCAGTGCTATGCTAAAAAGTGAATTGAGCTATTGATGGGTTAGTAGCTGGTTGGGATATTAGGAGGTGGGTTTACTTGGAAGTGGTGAGTCACAGAGGGTGTGACACGGAAAAGCAGACTCTTTTTGTGCATTCGTTGTTGTTGTTGTTATTGCTGTTACCAGGACTTGAACTCAGGGCCTTGTGCTTATCAGGCAGTCTCTGCAGTGTTGAGCTGCAACCGCCAGTCCAAAAAGACATACTTTTATCCAAGGCTCCTACTCTGTTGTTCTCTGCTTCCTGTTGTTGTGAGAGGATTATCTTTTCTTTGCTGAAAGCTCTCCCACCATGATTTTTCAGCCACTGGACGGAAACCTCTGAAACCAGAAGTCAAAATGAACCTCTCCTTCAGTTGCTGCATATCAGGTATTTTGTCCCAGCAAAAGGAAAGTGACAAATACAGAAAACTGGAAAAAGAAAAGTGGAATCATTGATATGACTATACCTGACCATGTAGTTTAGAAACCACTGGAACTTATCTGTGGGAGAAATTTGGAAAAGTTTAGAGATGCTGGACAGAGGAACCTTTAGAATGCTATAAGCAGAGTTTGATGAGCAGTACTGATCAGAAATCAGAACAGCAGAATGTTAATAGAAATAAGGACAATATAGACCAGGATTGGGAGGTTTCAAATGAGAATGGCAATTCTATTGGAAAATAAACTAGGGGTGGCATTCCTAGCAAAGAACTTGTCTTGATTTTGTATGTGAAGTAAAATTTGTATGAGGCCGACTTGAAAAGCGGTGGACAAATTGAGGCAGTGAACTAATTGAGAAGCTGGATGGATTTCAAGTCAACCCAAAAGTCAAGATCCTACACTGAGAATCATCAGCACAGAACAAATAGTAATGACTTGAAATGTTTTCAGCTTGGCCAAAAAGGAGCCATGTGTCAAGCTAGTGTCAAGGCAACTACGTCTGCAATAAACATTCATGCTATTAAAAGAAGGTGCATATTTTTTTAACAATTGATAAACCTACCCTGACAAATTATTTTTATTCAATATCCACAGCTTAAATTAACCTTCATTCTTGATATGATAAAGTCTGTGGGCTTTGAAGAAAATAAGAATGACATATCCATCACTATAGTGACATTCAGAGTGTTGTTGCCCTAAAATTGGTCTGTTCCTCCTATTCATCTCCCCTACAACATTCTTTAGCATTCTTTCTCCTTCACCTCCCTTTTGTCTTCCATAGTATCTGTTTTTTACTTTACTGTGCCTACAGTTTTGCTTTTGACATCATGCAGCTGAAGTTCTACAGTATGTAGCCCTTTTTGTACTGGTTACTTTCATGTCATAGTAGGCATCTGTGCTCTCTATGTCTTTCATGCATTGCTAGTCCACTTCACTTACATGTTGGCTGAATAATATTTCATTGTCTAGATATACTGAAGTTTATTTGTTCTTTTACCTACTGAAAAACACCACGGTTGATCCTCAGGGTGGGCACCCATGGCTAAAGTTACTGTGAACATCTGTGTGCAGATTTTCTGTGGACATCATTTTAAAAAAATAAGTTGAATGCTAATGAATTGGTATACTGTGTCATCATGTAAGTGTATGCGTATGTATGTAAGAACCCACTGAAGTGTTTCCTCAGGTACCTGCAGTATTTTATGATTCCCACCATTTTGTTCCTGTTAGTCTGCATGCTCATTGAAAGTTGGTGATTTCACTGTTTTGAAGTGGGGTTATTTTAATAGATGTGCAACGATAGCTCCTTGTTGTTTTCCTTTACTATTTCCTGATGATATTTGGTGTGTATGATCTTTGCACATGCTTATTTGTCCTCTCTGTTTTCCCCCTGAGATGTATGTCCTGTGTGGATGCTTGCTTCTAGTTTTGTTTCTCTTTGGGTTTATGAATATGTGCCTTTAAATTTTATTTTAAACTGGCATAAATGTATACATCCCTTGTGTACAGATATTGTTTTGTGTACAGAAATTACCTAAAGATATTTTATTGTACATGTGCTATAGAATCAGAATGACTAAATCTAGTCATCTAGTACATCGCAATCACAAAATGTATGAACCTATGCCAACATAATCTTCTCTTAAAATTCTCCAGCATTCTTTATGGATTTATAATATTTTTAAATCAGGAACTAAAATATTTTCCCTAGCATAATCTATGGCTTCTCTTTTTATTTTGTTCGTATTGATTTTCAAAGGGAAAAAAATTTAGTATTAGCTAATTTAAGTTTACTAAATTTTAAGCAAACATTCCTTTAGTGAAGTATCTACAACTTTATAACCAACTCTAGGTCCTCTGGCTTTTCCTTTCATTATCTTCGAGGTGTTTTGTATTTTGCCTTTTGTATTGAGATCTGTAGTTCAGTATGAGTTAATTTTCAGAAGAGTATATAGTGTGTGTCTAGATTCACTTTGTTGCTTGCTATATATGTGTTTCAATGGCACTTGGCTAAAAACTATCCTTTCTGCATTATGTTACCTGCATTTTTCTCAAAGATGATTTGACTCTATTGATGGGGGTGGAGTTTTGTACTCCCTTTTCTGTTTCTTTGACATATTTACTGTACTTATTCATTTATTTACCAATACCACACTGACATATCATGTGTGTTACATTGATATAATTATGTTGACTACTGTAAATACTTTAAATATAGGTCTTATGACCAGACAGTGTTGGTTCCCCAACCTTCTCCTCATTCTTCAGTACTAAATTAGCTCACTCGGCTTTGTTGCTGTCCGTATAAACTTTAGAATTAACCTGCCAATGTCTGTAGAAGTGGAAATTTGTTCAGGATCACACCAAATCATACTGGGAAGATATGACATTTTGGAACACTGAATCTTCTCATGTATGGACAAGAATTTCTTCTCATATTTATTTAGTGCCTTGATTTCACTTATTGAGTTTCTTTGCTATAGGAGTTGCATATATTTGTTAGACTGCACACAGCATCTCATTTATGAAGATATTAATGTAGATGTGACCATATTCTGAATTTGAAATTCCACTTGCTGCTACCTAGGAGAGGAACTGAGTTCTGCATCAGTTTTGTTCACAATAGAAAATGAATGCTAAAATTATTTTTTAAAAATTACAGGAAAAGACAACTACCATTAATTCACTACAAAATACTCCTTTCTACATGTGACACACTTTGCATCGCTCTTGTCGCTCTCTGAAGCAGAGCAGGTTGTCGTCTTCTGTGCGTTTAAAAGGTGTGATCAAAACTTCAGCGACCTGCTGCTGAGTTTCATTCAGTGGAAAGTCAGGCCATGAAAACATTGCGCTGTGTTCTTCTATCCATCTTATTCAGAAAACCCGGCACTAGGAGCCTTTCTTTCTTTTCCAAGGTCAAAATAATCTTGAAAGATAAATACTTTGAATCGTTCTAGGACAGAGAGCCAGCCACGAGAGTGCAATAAAAGACACAAACACCGAAAAGGACTTCAAAAAGTGTTTCACAGAATGCCAAGAAAAATGAGATGAGCGAGTTTGAAGTAAGAGGAGACTGTGAGGGGAGATTAATGTGCCTTTTTCTGCATACACTTTTACAAATTAAATATTCATATGAATTTTGATCACATGTTGTATGTTATTTCTTTTTCAAGTAGAGCCAGCTTTTTTTTTATTTTCTCATCTTAATTTTTTCTTCTCTTCTTTCACCTTTACCACCCCTCTCCTCTCTCTGTCCCTTTTCCATTTGCCAGAAAATGAGCTTCTTTCTTCCTATTATCTATCAGTAGTTTCATTCTTTAAATTATTTTTACATTTTTTAATATAGACAAAACCAGGTGATAGTTAAGCTTATGTGTCTTACTTATTTCACTTAAAACGTCTCAATTTGCATCCGTTTTCTTGCAAATGATTCATTGTGTATCAAAACTACTTCATTGTGTATAAGTACCACATTTTCTTTATCCGTTTTGCTCTTGATAAATATACAGATCACTGTGAAATTTACTGTTATGATTTGGGTATATGAACATGGGCATGCATGTATCACTGTAATACGATGTCTTTAACAGTTTCAGGAAGATACTGAGAAGAAGAATAGCTGGGAATATGAAATTTTTTTTTTGATTTTTTTGAGGAATTTTCATACTTGGTTCTATAGTGATTGTGCTAGTTCGTATTTCCACCTATAATGGGGAAGACCCATTTGTTCTTATTTGATTTTTTGATGAGAGCCACTCTGTAGATGCTTTTAACAGATGTTGATTGGAAAAATTGGTTATAAACAAGGAGAATATTGAATCCAAATGCATAAAACTCAAAATGTACTAAAATAAACAAAAATGGACTGAGGAGCTAAATGTTAACGCATAAATAAATAACTGATTGAAAGAAAATAGGTTAAACTCTTGAAAATAGAGGCACAGCTAAAGACTTTCTAAATAGAACCCCAATTGCAAAAGAAATAACACAAAGAATCAACAAATGGGATTAGATCCCATGAAAAAGCTATTAGATGCAAAGGAAACAAGCTATGCAGAGATGAATCAACCTACAGAAAAGAAAAACCAATTATAGCTACTCCTTGGCCAGATGACTAGTATCTAGAATATACACAGGACTTAAAGCATAAGAAGCACAAATAAAATGCACAATCAAAAACTGGGCCATAAACACGGGGAGACGTTTCTCAGAAGAAGCCCAAATGCCCAATATATACATAAAAATGTTTAATAATTCTGGTCATTAAAGAAATGAAATTTCTTTTAATTCTACATTACTGACATAATTACTTCTTTGTTTCAGGATATTTTCTATTGATTATTTCAGAGGTTTTACAGAGATGGTCATATCACCTATGGACAAAGACTGTTCGTCCTTTCTAAGTTGTATGACTTCATTTCATTCCGTAACATGGCTCAAAAGATGTTAAAAGTCAGTATTCATGGGGGACATTCTTGTTTTCTTCCTAATTTTAATAAAAAATGTTGTTAGATGTTTCAGTCTTTGGTGTAGTTTACTTTTAGATGTCTGTTATTAGATACTGGAATTTTTCCCTTCCATTTTGAGTTAATTCCTAGTTACTTTTAAAAAACAAGAATAAGCATCTCTCCTGTCTCAAGTTTTCTCTACAACTATTGCTTATTTTACATGATTTTTGTTTTTGCAATGTTTTGATATAATAGTTTCCAGTAGTTTGTTTTCAAATGCTGAGTCTGTCTTATATATTTGGGATATGCTTATCATTTTCCTAAAAAACTATGTATATTTCTCGTGTAAGCTTATAGGATCCAAGATCAAACAATCCAAAATGGGCTTTGCTTGGTGCAGAGCTGGATGATCCGTGAGCAACTGGTTATCAAAGGTCTGGAAGCTCCCTGAACAGTGGCTGGTATCATTCTGTGTTGAAAGGCTGAAGCAAATGAAGACCAATGCCCAAAAGCAACTTAGTTATTGTTTTCTCTTTGTTGAGACAAAATACCTGATACTCAAAATTAAGAAAGGAAAGGTTTATCCAGCTCAGAAGTTTTGAAAGTTTTAATTCATTATCTGCTGGCTTTGAGTCAGGATGGCACATGGCAGAAGGACGACAGTTCATGGCACTGGAAGATAGCAAGAGCAACAAGAGCAAACGGAGAAAAAGGGAGGAGCAAGTCCCTCTCTTTCCTTTTGTGATAGGCAGGCTACCCACTCTAGGGTCAGAGTAGCACTCACACCACCAATCGTAGCACTAGAAAATGAACCAACCATAATCTTTAGATTCAGCTGCCTTGGAAAAGCCCACCCCCTTGACTGCATGAGGCTTTGGGGAGCCATCCAGAAACAAACCATAGCATTTTGTCCCTGGCCCCTCAAAGACTCAGGCACATCAATTATGCAAAAGGCATTTAGTCCATCTCTAAAAGCTGCCAAAGTCCTAACAGTTGTGGCATTGCTAGAAAGTCCAAGCCCCAAGTCTCCTCCAAGATGTGAGCTAAACTCTTAGCTTTGAACACCTACACAAATGAAAAGTTAAACACTTCCCACATTCAATGGCACAAACTAAGCATTTTCATTCTAAAAGTTATAAACAGGGGAATACAAAGGATTGGGACCTAAGCAAGTCCAAAATCCAGCAGGGCTAATATTAAATCCTATTCCATGTGCAGCATCCAAGGCAATTTGTGAGAAGCTGTGAGCTCTGAAAGTGTCAGGCAGGTGTCTTCACCCTTATGTCACTTATGGTGTTTGTAGCTCCCATGGCTTCTCTGTTAGGCCCCCTTCTCTGCTCCCTCCTTGCAGGATTCCTTAGGCAATCTATGTTTCTGGCTTCTCAAAGCTTCTGCCGTCTTCACTCCAGCTTTAGCTTCACCTTCACAGCTTTACACACTGCCCTCTCAGAGACACATGGCCTGGCCTCCAAGGATTTCTGAAATCAGGGTGGAAGTCACCTTAATCCCATAACTCTTGTGTTCTGTGTGCACTTAAAACCAGTGTCATGTGAATACTGCCCAGGTCTGCTGTCAGCTGCAGCAATAGCCAGCCTTCCCTCTCCCATGGCTCTAGGGGTTGAGTACCTAGATTTCTTTGTACTCTGAATCCAATTCTGAGGAACAAATTCAACATGCTGCCAACATTGTGCAACATAGTGCTGCTCATCTTTCTTCTCAGAGCAAAAGTGTTTTCTTTTTTTTTCACTTTACAATTTGGAGGCTGCAAAGTATGGAGACTTGCTGCTTCCTGTGGTGCCCTCAGGCCATCTTTTCTATTCCCGTTCTTTCTCAGCAATCAAGATCTCCTCTGCTGTATCTTTGCAGCCTATCTTTACTAGAGCTTCCTTTCTGGCCAAATTCACAATTTGTAACACCTTGCTGGGCTCTTTGCTGTTGATTCTTAACATAGAATCAAAAGCCCCCAACAACAGCTATGCCACAGCCTCAGCATTCAATTGCCCTGCATTTCTTTTGCCAGATATTTAGTCTTCCACCCTTAATCTTTGTCTCAAGCAAAGTGTGTGGATACCAGCAAAATGCATACAAACCTTTTGCTAAGCCATAAAACACTGTCTGGAGTCATACAGTCCTTTCTTCCAGCAGAAGCCTCCCTAACCTGGACTTTACCAACAGGGTTTCTATAACCTTGTGAGCTTTGACCGGAATCTCCCATACAGAACATCTTAAGGTGTTCCAGCTCTACTTTTTCAGGTGCCATCTCTGAATTTTTCCCATCTCTTCCAACACTTCATTCCTAAGGAGTCTTGAACCACATGATCATATACAGTCATATCCATAACCCAACTCTCAGTACCAAATTCTGTCTTAGCTACTTTTCCCTCATTACTGAGACAAAATATCTGCAACCCAAAATTAGGGAAGGAAAGGTTTATTTAGCTCACAGTTTGTGGAAGTTTCAGCCCGTACTCAGCTGGCTCCAAGGTGGGGTGTCATGGCTGAAGGGTAGAAACAGTTCGAGCCAGCGGGGTGGCAGAGAACAACGAGGGTAATAGGAGCAAAAGGAACGCAAAAAGCCAAAGCAAAGCTCTCTTCCTGCCTTATTGGGTATGCAGGTTATCTGCCCTAGAGCAGGGGTAGCACGTACACTGCTAGTCCACCAGTCTCAGCACTAAACAATGAACCAATCATATACTCTAAGTTCAGCCATCCCCCAAAAGCCTGTCCCCGTCTATGCATGAGTCTTTGAGGGGAGACATTCCAATAGTCTTTTTCAAAAATTCAATCTGTTTTATATATTTGAGATACATTTAACCTTTTCTTGAAAAACAATATGCATATTTATATATAACTAACTATATATAAATTATATATTTATATGAAACTATATATAAATAATATATATGTGTATCTATATATAACTATGTATAGATTGTATTATATATATATATAACTATATAACTATATATGTAAATAATATATATGATATCTATATTCAAAGGTCTGGAAGTTCCCTGAAGAACTGCTGGTACCATTCTGCATTTAAAAGATCGAGACAGTTTATTCAGACAGTTTAGTCAGACAGTTTATCCTCTCAGCAACAGAAAAAAAAAAAAAAAAAAGAAAACACACTAAATTTGCATGTCTGTATATGGGTCCATACATCTACAATTCGAAGATATCAATGGATAAAGCAACAACTACTGTTGAGACCATATCACCTTGTCTATAGATTAGTTGTGATTGTACTATTTTCTATGATAATGGGTGTCTGTTTGTCAATATGTATTTGTACTTTTATGTTTCTAAAATAAAAAAATAAAAAATAAAAATAAAAAAAAATAAAAAATAAAAATAAAAGATCGAGAAACTGAAGTCCAGTGTCCGAAGCTAACAATGAGGACAGGAGCTCATTCAAAACAGAGAAACTTTCTTCTTCCCTTTTTATTCTGTACAAGCTACAATCCTATTGGTCAGTGCCACCCGCATTCAGGATGAGTCTTCTTCAATTTACAAGTTATATTCCAAGCATATGTAGACACACCTAGAGCTTTTCAAAAATGCTAGGTGTTCCTTATATGCACACACACACACACACACATTAAACCTGGATATTTTACAGGATACAAAATCATGTTATGAGTTTTAAAAACATACCTCATTTCATTTGTGCTTACGACAGATTTTGATCTCCAGTTTTGTTGCTTGTAATAATTTTATCTATTCTTATGATTTTTCTTACTCAGTTATTTTGTATAGCTTTTCTCTTTTATAGAAATACAATACGTTTTTACATTTTCGCTTTGTATCCTGAAATTTTACTGAATTTATTTATTAATTCTAGTAACATTTTCATACATACTATAGCTTTTCATCTATAAGATGATGTTACCTACCAAAATGATAATTTTACTTCATTTTCGATTTAAGTGCCTGTTTTATTATTTTTCTTGCCAAAGTCCTATTTAGGGTTTCCAGAGATATGTTGAATAGAAACACCAAGAATGAGTATTTCAGTCTGGTTTCCAAACCTGAATAACACGTTTCAAATTTTCAGTATTGCTGTGTTAGTTTTTGGTTTGTCCTATATCACTTTCATTACTGTATGGTACATTTCTTCCTATGTCTATTTTGTTGTGACTTTTGTTGTGTTAACACACAGAATTTAATCAAAAACATTTTGTACATCCATTGAAATTATCATGCAGCTTTTATCTTTCATTCTTTATCCTATTAATTGCTTTTCACATACTGAACCATCCTTTTTACCCATGGATAAACCCCCAGTGTCATATATATATGAGGTTTTATTAATTTTACCAAAATTTTGTTGAGAAATTTGGGTTTATGTTCATCATGGAAATGGGCCTGTAATGTTGGTATTTATAATGTTTTTGCCTGGCGTTGGATTCATATAATGACTGCTTCATCTTATCAGTTTTCACAAATTAGATATAAAGATGTAGAAATCTTTTCTCTGTAAGAAGAAATTAGTGTAATAGCAAATATTCCTCAATAAAATGAAAATATTTCTTCTACTTCTTGTAGGACAACACTCATCACAGCATTAATTCAAATAATACCCTATAGATTTATGGCTAAACTAAATAGGAGCAGGTAAAAGTAAGTTAAAATGGCAATTTCTCGCCTCTTCCTGCCAGATCTGAAATAGCAGAACACCATAAATATGTTCACACTGAAAACACAAATATATTTGTCTTACTTGTTATTTTAAAAGGACTTTTTCTTAAAAATTGACAGGTAAATTGTATCAGTCAGGGTTTTACTAGAGAAATAGATATAACACAAGATATATGAATACATAAAGAGTTACAAGATTGGCTTATGACAGTCAGCTACAGAGTTGGAAGAGGAAGCGTGCAAAGGGTGTCTGCACAGTGACAACTGAAAGAATCAGTCCAGGGTCTGGAGTTCACTGCAGAGTTCCGTGCAAGTCTATACCAAGAGGCCAATGAGTCTGCAACGGAAGGCTGAAGGATCCAAGGCGGAAGCCGAAGACTCTGCACCAGAAGCCGGGAGCTGAAGTCCAAGCTGAAGGTGAGGACTGGAGCTCCTCCAAACGGCATGGAAGTTCCTTTCTCATTTCCTTTTTATATCATCTAGGTGATGATCCTTCTAGGGTGGCTCCCCTACGCTCTAGGGTGTAGAGTTGCTGAGCCAATCGCTGAGCCAAGTTTAGTGAAGCTTCTAAACTTCTCAAGTTGACACAATCAACCACTACATAAATGATACAGATGGGTGATTTAATAATGGTATTTCTTTTTCCTAACTTTCTCATATTGTTTCTTTTTCTAGTGCCAAAACTATTCTTTTACTTTTCTATGTTTGTCCAATTCCTAAAATCTTACAAGGCCATGTTCCATTTATCCACTTTTTTGTACTCCCTTGTTCTCTTGAGTGCTTTACCTAAAAAGATGAGCAGTTGACTCAGGAGGTGTTACTAGTAGCGAGGAACAGTAGCACATTGAAGCAAGGCCAACAATACCTTAAATATAATGCAGAAACTTATTTTGTTAAGTTAATGAAAATTTAATAAAGTCTGAGATTATTCATGTCCCAAGTATATATTCAGGGGTCTGTGCTTATCCATACTTAAGCATATATGGACGAAATTGATCATTAAACCTAGTTACTATAATAAAAAATCTAATAATATTTTAATGCACAAATAGCATAATTTGCACTTAATCATCACAATTTTATTATGACATTGAGGTACATGCTCTTTTTAGAGATTTTTTATGTCATATAATTTATGATATCATATAATTTTCTTAATCTGTCAGATTTTGAAATGTTATACATAGCTATAGAATCTGGATACTTCACAAATTTGTTCTTGTAAGGAGAAATAATTCATGGAAAAGTATTTAATAATCTGCAAAATTCTTTACTGATGCACAAAATAATTTATGAATGTAGAACTGTATTGTTCACACTTAATGTTTACACTGAACATTAAGTTTACACTTAGAATAAGAGCAAAATAGCTTCTTGGAATTATATAGTTTAAGCATGATCAGTTTTCAGTGCAATAAATACAGTCTTGAATAAGGGTTAGCATTCTACTGGTGATTTAGTGTTTTTTAAAATATTAAAATATTCAATGACTGCAATTGAGTTTGTATTTATTTTGAGCATCTCGCTATCTCTTTTCACACTTTAAGCTTTTCTTCAGACATTTTCTTATTTATTTTAAAAATAACAGAAGAAAACATATCAACACACAGATATCCATTTACAAAATAGCATAAGAATATGAACATTACAGGGTTACAGACAAAGTGGGAGGAAATTAACAGTGGTGGTTATATTACATATTGATATCTTCAAAGTGAGACATGCAATATTGATCAAACATGGACTCCTTAACTGTTCCTTTCAGTAATGCAATAGAAGACAGTAGTGCAATTGTTAGCTATCCTGTATATACATAAATTATACATAAATGATTTCCCCTTCTTTCCCTTCTCCTTTCCCACACACCAGTTGCCCATTACTTTTGAGCGTTTTCCTTTCATTTCATAATGTCTATCGTACTTCCTAGTTGTTATTCACACTTTCAGGTTCTTACACTAGTGAGACAATACATTGCTTACACATGCAGGTCTGATTTATTTCATTTGAGTATGGTGTTTAGTTGTGACCATTTACCTATAAAAGCCTCAAGTTTATCTTTCTTTATAGCTGAGTAATACTCCATGATATAAAACAAATTTTTTTAACCAATCCTCAATGGATGGACATTTGGGTTGCTTCCACAATTTGGCAATTACAAATTGTGCTGCTATGAACCTGGGTGCACATATATCACGGAGATATGATGTTTTCAGATCTTCTGGGAAAATACCCAGAAAGGGAATAGTTGGGTTGAATGGAATCTCTAGACTTAGATTAGCAATCTTCAGATATTTTGAAACTCAAAAGTATGTACATAAAATTTATTACTTAATATTCTTAATAACTGAAGTTATGTAAATAAGGGTATACAGCACACAACTGCATAAAAGCAAATGCACTAGAATTACCAGGCCCTTTCTGTGGCACAGTAGCAGTAATAGGTTTTTAAAGATCCATTCATGTTGTATTATTCAATGCTTTACATATTTATAAAATTCCTAAATGGTATATGATGATATTTTATTTATTACTATATGGAAAACATAACTTTGCATCATGTGTCATAAACAATTGAGGAGAAAGGGTCGCTTGAAAATTGGAAATGAGAGATATATACATTCATTTCTTTTACTTCCTTAATAGTTAGCTTTTGCAGTTTAGCCAGATCCTTTGCACGCAAGTAAGAGCAACTTAATGCACTCCAGAAAGAACTGTAATCTTCATTTGCTCCTTCTCAGTGGCTCTTCTCATCACCTTTGGCTGTGATTTGCACAGTATCTTACCAGACGCGATGCATTCTACCTTGGTGGGGAGAATGATGTGGTGTGTAAAATGCTAGACAGTCACAAAGCTTGAAGCTAAGGCAGTGCTACCGTGTTGTGTACATCAAAAATGTAAAAATTATCCAAGTCACTCTTCCAAATCTTCACGTTTTATACATAAAATCTTTTCAAACCCATGTGAAAAAAGTCCTACATACACCCCTCGAGGAAATTCAGACCTCCTTTTCTATACTATTAGTACCAAGATTGACTGTCTCGGCTAATGATTAGAGTATAAGCATGCTTTGCTGAATACATGTGTGTGTGTGTGTGTGTGTGTGTGTAATAGTTTTCAACTGAAACACACATACATATCTGCCTCATTTATTTCCAAAATGTGTTTCTAAAAGAGACATTATTTGACTTGAAAATAAATAAAGTATCTTTTCTATCAGTTAAGTAAAATGCATTATTGTTACTTTTAGGAATCTGCAGTCATTATCTATGACTGTGCCTTTCTGCAGTAAGAATAAGAAAAATGAATAAAGCGTACATGTGCTCTAAGTTTTTATTGCTAATTCTTATATAAATGTACCATCTTCTATTGGGATGTTGCATATTAAATGAAAAAGAAACATTAAAATAATCACAACATTAGACAGATGTAAAATTAAAATACTTTTTGGCTATTTCAACATAGATGGTCATTTCATGGTGCTGCTACTTCTGCCAATTTTATATTAATTCATATAAAATCCTTGTCATATGAAACTGGTAAAATTTTTAAAACTGCATGTCTTTTATTAGTAACATTTCATTGTCCAGTACATGAATGATCCAAATCTTTCAAGTACAAACCAAAAACTGACTTGGGGGCAGATTTTGATCTGATGTGAAGGTTTAGAATTATTTTTTCCTGTATGAATTCAGTAAAGAATAGATTAAATGTTTGAACTTCCAGGAGCTTTTATATAGAAATGAAACAACATCTGATTTCCTCCCACATCCTTTTGTGGCCAGCAGAGTCTCCCTTGCTAATATATCTAGATATTGTCTGATAGGTGCCAGGAGAGTAGTTAAACTCTGCGAGCACCTTCTCAGTGGGGCTATGATTTTAAAGTTCTTGGGTAATGGAGTGTATTACCATTTCCCATATGATGAGATAGCCTATCTGTCAGGCAGGGAGCTGTTTAAAGTTATATATAGGTCAAATGAGCCAAAAAGAGCAAAGGAAGATCAAGAATACTGAGCATCTCGAAAATGAAGTGATCAAAACATTTCAGGCAGCAGGTAATTTCTTACAATGTTTGTCCTAAATGTACTGATGAAATTGATTATGAAGTGTTAAATGCATTAAGAGAAATGTATTTTAAGGTCATTTATTGTCCCCATGGATAGTCATATGGTGTTCAGTTTCCGTTTCTAGGATGTTTGTATATATCACTATTTCTGCTTACTAACAATGAAAGACGTCCTGATTTTTTCACTTCCCACGTCTGGGGTCAAATTATGTTTTAATCTGATTAATGATTAATAACTGATTTTTTCTGGAGATTTTTGAAGCTAAAAATACCATTCACTTATGATTCATGCTTTAAAGTTGTTACATTATGGTAAAGAAACATGAAAAATACTTCACTTGATTTTCTAAAGGCATTTTCATTTTAAGGAGTTTGGTGCTAGCTTACCAATAAGAAAATGCGTAACGTAATTGAAGAATTTGAAAGATAATATATGCTTTGTTGTTCATCATCTACTAAAATTACTTGCAAGAGTAGATTTTTAGGCCCAACTAATAAATACTGAAATTTTAAAAGATAATAAAAATGTCCAAATAGCTGAGGCAGAATATTTAGCAAATGTCAAGACAACTCTACTGCTCTGAAGACCCCTTGCCAGTAGCATAACAAGTCCTCCAAAATGGAAATGTAATTCTTGTGCTCAAAATTTGGAGACAGTTGCTAAATCAGTTGTGTACTCTTTTTTCTCTTAGTGCCGGGGCTTCAGCTCTGGACCTCACACTTGCCAGGCAAGCGCTGTGCCACTGAGCAACATCCCTGGCCCCAGTTAGGTACTCTTTTTGCTTCACTCTTGGCTAATTTTCTCATTTAGAAAATATCTGGTTTCAAATTATGGACACAGAAATTTTATAAGCTGGCTGCAGAAAATTTTATTTCAGATCTCTGCCATGAAAGGATCCACCTTCTCAAGAAAGACAACAACCTTGCAGAGATATGACTCTCTGTTACATATTCTGTATAATCACATTATATATAAGCATTGGTCACTGAGGAAGAGAAGAGCTCTAATTTCAACTTTTGAATCTTAGCTTAATGAAAAACTGCCCATAGAATTGAAGTTAAAGATTATTTTACACTTGATCTTAGCCAAAAGGCCAAGAAGTGAAAAGCTAAAGATTATTTTAAAAAGCATGGTATTGTGTGATTTTATTTCTCCTTTAAGGCTGTAGGGCATAATTTTTCCTAAAGCCTTTTGTTTTGGTTTGTTTTTTTGGTACTGGGAATCGAACTCAGGAACCTGAGTTTGCCAGGCAGGCATTTGTGCCACTGAGCTATATCCCCAGTGCCATCCTAAAGCCTTTTATGTGTTGCTTCCAGGAATAAAAACATAAACCTAGAAGAAGGTTACTACGCAATCAGTTCTTCCAGTTTACTCCCTGTACTAGAGCAAGAACTCAATCGCAGACAAAAAAATGAAAGCAGTATCATTTTAATTTTTGCAATACACCAAATTAATAATTTTGGTATTAAAATATAAATGTACACTTCAGAATATACTTCATTGGTGAAATCTCTAAATGAACTCTAAACTATGATAATACTGGATGGAATGCCTTCTAAAATATTATATTTCTAGATAAGAAGCCTGACAACGTCCAAGCTGCTTAGCACTCTTTCAGGCTCCACAGCAAGGAGAAGTATTAAGATGAACACCTAGGGATAATATGCTGGAATTGGGGCCTATCTCTCCCACTTCATCAGGTTTTCACTAGAAAATGCATGATCTCATGGATTTTAATTTCCATCATCTGAAAACTGAACTTCATGCCAGATCCTGTTATTGAGATTAGTATATGTGCATATACACATATCTACAGTGTAAGTCTTACATGTGTATATAAATCTGTAGTGTTTTATGCTTTAATGCCATAATGATATAAACAATGGGCATCAAAAACTATGTAGATTGGGGCTGGGGATATAGCTCAGTGGAATAAGCGCCTGCCTAGCAAGCGCAGGGTCTGAGTTCGATCCCCAGTACCGCAAAAAAAAAAAAAAAAAAAAAAAAAAAAACTATGTAGATTGACATCGTAGTGAAGCGTCAGAGAAGGATACAGAAGAAAATGTCCCATCTCTCTTAGTTTGATTCTCATATATTAGTATGTCCATGTATTGCACATAAGAGAACAAGTTCAATAAAGCAAGACTAATGTTAGTATTTGTCTTCTTTTCAATATTTTGTGGTGTGTAATCTTTTGATCTTCCATTCTTTCCTTTTCAGAAATTAAGGTGCTAAACTGAAGTCTAGGGCTTACAGTGAAAAATAAAAACAGATTGAAGTGCTCTACAAGTCAGAGAATATTTTAGTCTTGAAATTTTGAATTGGAACTTTTCAGATGAAATGTATACGTAGATGATATTAAATAGAAATTTCATGCCATGGAGAAGAGAAAACCAAGAAATAGAGAGCAAACAGAACAAAGAATTGATGTTTATTTTCAGAATGCTGTGCTTGAAATGGGCTGTTGAGCACATTGTCTGACCCCTCGAAACCTCTGCGTTTCCACTGCAAAAGCACTATAAGGCCTCTTATCTCAGAGGCATAGCACAAAATATTGAAATCTGTAGTACGTGAGAGAAGGATGTATAAGGTATAAATCCCTGTATATATGTTGGTTATTGTTTTACTGTTATTAAGAAACATATATATGGGAATAGGGAGCTCAACCTCACTAGAATAAAAGGATTATTCTGACAAGAAATAGAAATTCCTTGTGATGCAATGAATAGAATCATGTTAACAAGATATTAAAAACAGAGATTTTGGATGTATAGAATTGGTCAAGCATTATGCTCCAAATAAAACTATTTCTTAGTAATTTTCACAATCATTTCAGTTTTAATGAGTTAGCATTATACATGTATGTAATATATATGCATATATAATATATATGCATATATATGCCACTCATGTATTTTGCATACATTAATTTAATCATTCAAATTTGTGAAAAAGTCCTATTTTAGGTAACTGTTACAACTTTTTAAAAATGTCCATGCATCTCAGGTTGTTAAATAAGAAGACCAAGGAAACAAATCTATCAGGATTAGCTCTGGGATAGGAGTATTAATTAGAAAATTAGAAATAGAAAGATTTCAATCACCATACTGTACTCATTTCTGTGCTGAACTGCCTCTAGAAAAATGCTCTTTTTAATGAGGAAAACTGGGACTATGCAAACAGAGTTTTGGCTAGAATTTAAAAGGGAAATGATTTAAATTAAAGGACAGATAAGCATGTACGAGTTGGAGGCTACAGACCAGAGAAGGTGGCTGGAGACCCCTTGGTACCATTGTCCTATTGTCCTTCAGTCACAACTCCTTGCTGAGTGTCCATTTCAAGTATCTAAATGTGGTTGCTCTCTGTAATTCTTCAAGAAACTAAAAATACAGATTTCATTCAACCCAGCGATTTGCCTCCTATGTATGTTCTTGAGAAAGATAAAAATATCATATTACAATAACGTACATGCATGCGCATGTTTATAGGAACGCAATTCATATGGCTAACAGTTGAAAGTAACCTATATGTTCTTCAATTTATAAAATATAAACAACGTGATTTTTATACCCAATGGAGTACTAGTCTACCCTAAAGAAGGAAAGATTTGAGTCATTTCTAGAACATGGATGCACTTTGAGGCCAACTGAGGCAAAATAAATCAGACACATAAGCCTAGTTATCACCTGATTTCTCTTGTATGGGAAACTCAAAGTATAAATGAAGGGAATAATGAAAGACACATAATGAGCTGGGAGTTAGACTTTCCACAAATGGGCAGCGAACCAAGGCAGCAGGGAGCTGAGGGAGGGGAGGGAAGGGGGACACGAATACAAATAAAATGTTTTATGTACACAAACTAGCTCCTCTGTGATACATGCCATCACATGTGATGCAAACATTTATTCATTAAAGGGCTAAAAAAAAGTAAACTGAACAAAGCACACATGTTTAAATACTTACAGTTGATATTGCTTTCTTGGTGAAGTTATGCCAGTGTGATGCTATGTTTCTTATATGTAATCCTACAAAAGGATTTGGATATACAGTCATTTCGGGGATTGAAAAATATGTCAGTATTTTGCTCTTAAAAAATTATATATATATATATATATATATATATATATATATATCAAAGATAAGTAAAATCATTGAGACATGATAGAGTTAAGGGAACCCAAAAATATGGGACATTATGGTACATGGGAAAATGGATGAAGCACAACAGTTTTCTTAATATATGAGCCAAAACATGGAAATCAAAAATCAGATAAGAGAATACTAGTAGTGGTAAGAGTTCATCCCATTCAGAAGACTTATATTTTAGTAAGATTGGAACCAAGCTTTAATTATATTATTCTAATACGCGACGTGGTAAATTGATCAGTGTAAGCCTCTGCTTTATAGAGACATTCTACCGGATAATGGGAAAGTAGTACATTATAGAAAATCATTCAAACTGGACAGGATCCTGATTTGAGGTTTGGTGCTATGATAGGAAACATAGTAATAATTTATCATTAAGAATGGAACATAAACACTGATTAGGAAGGGATTACATAAGTTTTGAAGTGTCGGAAATTCAAGGTTGAGGAGTAGGTTATCAATTTAATTGACTTCTGAGTGAGGGAAGGAGAAGGAGGCCATTGGCTGCGGCCTTAGCTGGCAACAGCGCTGAAGGAGCGGATCCTCACGTTACCTCGAGCCAAGCTGCTTAGCAAAGGAATACAGAACCAACTGCACAAGCGCACAAACACTGGGTGTGGTTTTGTGCTTCTTATCTAAACTCTAGTGCGATGACATTGTAGCAAACATAGTTCAAGAACTGTGATTGACAAGCAGGCAACAATGATGAATCTAAACTACTCACATAGAAATCTGTATTGAGGAAAGTGGGAAGGTCAGGCCTGCTTTTAATTAATGGGTGACCTAAAGTAAACACAATACAATTTATTCTAATACCAAGGAAAAAAACGAGATTGCAGTACATAACACTAATGTTAGCATTAATTAGCTAGCGTTTTTTGAGTGTTTATACTGTTCCAGGATTTGTGCTATTCTGTCTACACACACCTGGCCTTTCTTTAATGAATGGCTATCCAGGATTATTTTAAATTAGGGACAGGTCCCAAACTTTCATAAATACATGTACACTTTCCCCTAATAAATCTTCTGAAGCATATGTTCTTATTGTCTCCTATTTCTTTATAGAAAATTTTTTTATTATTACTGTCATTTTTATATCTTTTGACAAAAGGAGGTGAGGCAGGATAGAGTGTATCCTGCCTTCTTCTCCCTTTCCTAACTCATTTACTTGTTTTAAAATTTTATTTTAAATAGAATAGTAAGTGAGAAATAAACAAAACAGAAGAACAATAGCAGCGTATCAGTATCACAAACATAAGCAAACCAAAGCCAGAACTTTTCCAGTGATCCAGGGTTTCAAGACAAAATAATACGAATTGACAGCGGTTGTTATATTACATATTGCTATCCTCACCGACGTTGCTCAGATGACCAGATGTAATAATGGAAGATTGTTCAGACTATTAAAGAGAATGAGAAAATAATTATTCGATAAAACATTAGAGATAGTACAGAATTTCACTAGACAAGATGGTAGAAATTCACCATGATAGTTCCACTGCATATTGCTGCCTTCAAATCAATAGCCCAGATTACCAGACACAAGCCTGAAAAATTGGTCAGAACATAAAAAACTTAAGCATTAACTATTCCTTTCAATATAACATCAGACATCAGCAATACAGTTATCACACCTGTTCATATATACTTTTATATTTTGCTTCCTTCATTCTTTTTTCTTCTTTCGCTCATTCCAGTCATTCCTTCCTTTGAGCAGTTTCTTTCCCTTTACTATCATCTATTGTACATTTCGAGTTCTACTTATTCTTTCAAGTTCCTACACCAGGGAGACAATGTGATGTTCACACATGTGGGTCTTTGTAGAAAAATTATGTAAAGGAGCTCAACAGTGAGTAACTTGCTGGAGTTCAGACAGGTAGTTCAAGGAGCAGGCAATTTGGTTCTAAAGTGTGGGAATCTACTGCAGTGTGGTGTCTCAAATCCAGGCTAAGTGGATTAGCCATTTTATGGGAAAGGTACTCATTGTGCTTTGTCAAATGAACAAATGATTTGTTACATAATTTAAATAGTGAAATAACTTGTCCGATGTTAAGTAATGTATGCTTTGTAATTCATTTAATAAGTTATCTTTATATTTTTACTTAATTTGCAGTTATGGGATCTGATGACCAATTAATTAACCACAGGAAACAAAGTAGAGGGAGAATTCGAGGATAATCTTTAAGTTTTCTAGGGGCTGGGGGTATAGCTCAGTGGCATAAGCGCTTGCCTGGCAAGTGCAAGGTCCTGAGTTCGATCCCCAGTACCGGAAAAGAAAAAAAAAAAAAAAACTAAAAATAAAAAAAACAATTTTTAAGTTTTCTAGCCTTGGAAATTTGTAGCACATTGGTGACACTGAAAGAAATGGTGTAGTAAAAGAGAGGATCGTATAGGAAAATGTTCTGTTCATATTGCAGCAGAATAAACTGAGTAGTAAGATATTATTTAAGTGGAAATATTTTACATCAGGTTATACATGTCTAATTGAAGCCAGGATGTGGTGTTTAAAAGCATAAAACCTTTAGAGTCATTATTTGCTTAGAGATATTATATATTATTTTCACTATATACATATCATGGATGAGAGTCTTCTAACCAAAGAAAAAGCTGGTGATGTGTTCCTGGAGACTGACCCAAGCCTAACCTCAGTGTAACACTGGAACAAAAAATTCTGGTCCTTATGATGATACTAGAAGTTTTGAACTATTTTTATGGCAAAAAGATAAACATTCTCAGTAGGAATTCCAGAAGGCAACCACTGCTGAGAAAGAAACATACTAGAGAAGTAACTAATTGCATAAATCTTTTCATAGGCCTCGTGAATTCTACAGTACTACACTGCATGTGGGTTAGAGTAAGCGCGGCAGGTTTTCTGAAAACTTGGAACTAGTAAATATCACTCTGATTTATATGTCTTTAATTCTTAATCACACCCTGTCAATGATCCCTTATGTTCACCACTTTTCAATAAGTTTATTTGCTATGCATTGCACATTTCTAAATGGAAATATGTGTTTATATATAACCTGGGGAACCTGTCCAAGGTCTTGCACAGGTACTGCAAGTACTTAACCACTTAACTAAACATGTAGCCCCATTGTTTTCCAAAATTATTCTCCTGCCATATTCTTTACTTTTACTAATATAACTTTTGTTTTTCAGTTTCACACAAAAAAATTACTTGTTAGATACTCTCACATTATTTAGTCTGTGTTCCTTGCACTTCAGTGGCCTCACAGGAAAATCTGATCCTTTATAACTCCATGTTATGGCTTGTATCTAGACATCCCCCCAAAGCCTCATGCAGTCATGGGGTGGGCTTCTAGGGTTCTTGACTGATTTGTGGTCCGATGCTGGGGTTATGGGTGTGATTGTTACACCCGCCCTAGGGCGGGCAGCCTTTGTACAAGGCGAGTGAGTGAAGGAGACTTGCTCTTGCTGTTCTTCCTTCTTGCTCTTGCTGCTTTTGCTCTTTTCTTCCTCTGTGAACTGTTGCCCTCTACTGTGTGACACTGCCTTGAAGCCAGCCAAGTATGGACTGAAACCCCCACAAACCTTTTCTTCTTCGATTTTGGGAGTCAGTTATTTTGTCTCAGCAATGAGAGAAAAGTAACCAGGAATCTCTACAAGTAATGAGTAGGCCTTCTCACGCTGTCTGCCAGTGAATCTACACTTGTGATTATACTGTTTGTGTCTCTTTATGCGTTCGTTGCACCACTGGTTGCATGTGTATATTTCAACATATGCTCTTGTAATGGTGTTAAGCTAATCTCCTACATGTATTGGTATTGTTAAAATAGACTCAATTGTTAGTTTCTGTCATCACTTTGGGTCCAGTAATACCATACCCAGCGCTCATTTAGATGATAATGCACTGCTATTCAGTAAGAACTCTGCGAAACCTTGGATAAGTTTGGTGGTCTGTGTTTAGTTTTCTCCCCCACCTACTCCACCTAGCATCCATTCAACTGCTTCAGTATGATCTGAAATCCTTTTTGCGCTGCATTCTACACTTATCAGTTATCATGCAGCCTGTCTATTCTTTTGGTTTCATCATTTTATTTCTAACCAATCTGACTGCTCTACTCAAAGCCAAAGTCATATTTTGTGTACGAATGAAAACTGAAATGGCATTAGTTTCTTTTGATCCAATACTTCATTCCATTTTCTACATGGTAGATATGATACACTTAAATTAAAATAAATCTTGTTAACTGTTCAGTCTAGCACCCTTGATTTTCTTTGCACTGCCCACAGCAAGGGTCAGCAAATCTGTTCAGTAAACAATTAGATAACAAATATTTTAGCCTTTACAACCGTATGGTCAGTGCCATAACAGCTAAATCCTGAAGATGTAGCGTAAAATAAATCATAGACAATCTTAAGCCATGGATGTGGTTGAGTTTCAAAGGAATTTTATTTACCAAAAAAGAAGTAGAAAACTGAATTTCACCTATTGACTATGTTTCCTATCACTAATAAAAATTCATTACAAAATAATAATTCATTATTATTCATGACAATAATAAATGCATTAATTTTCATGATGATAAAATTTGAAATCATGGCCATTGCTTGTAAGTTTCTACTGTTTGAGTCACTCTCTTCAGATGTTCTTCTCTCAATCTAGGTGCCAACTAAAACACACACACAGAGACACACTTGCATTTACATATTACCTCAACCCAAGTGATATCAGAGAAGTGTAGTCCCTATGGCATTGTCTATTTCTCTGCACACTAATGTTGTAATTATTTCATGAATAATACAGTATTTTGGTTCAGTGAAAGAAGCTATACTTGGTTCAGACCCAAACTTCACCACATTCTTAAATAAATTGTTTAATTTTTCTATGTCTGTTAACAACATCCATCAAGTAGTATGATGATAGCACCTCACAAGATGTTATAAAATTTAATATTTAACATTACTACAGGAGTACTTGGCACAAAAATGCTGTTTACTTTTGTTAGTTTTCCCATTTTCCACTATATTTTAAATATTAAAGATATCTCAGTCATGACTCCTGGCCAGTATCTCCATGATATGTCTCAAAAATGCATACTATATTTACTGATATATTATTCGACCATGGTACAAATTGTTAGGTTAATTTACTTCTTAATTGTTCTATCTGGAAGATCGAATAAAGCTCTAAAAGGCAAAAACTCTTGTATTCAGATTTTTCATAGTGTAGTTGGCTAAGATTCATAAGTGTGCCCCGAGAATGATAATTATGATAAAGTTGCAGCTCTGTATCTTTGAGATTCTTTGTGACATGACCACGGGGTTCCACTTAACCCAGATGTCTAGCATATTTTTATTACTTTCTAATCACACTGAAATATTTACTGTCCACACTAAAGCATGTGCAGAAGCAACGCACTCTCTCTGCTGTCAAGTGGGATGTTTGAAAAACAAGAAGAATATTTCAATTTAAAAAAAATTTTACAGTATAAGACACGTGACTATTAATATACCTTAAAATATCCCCCTCATTTCAAATGCACTTAGACCACCATTTCTGCCATTTCCTGAAGTCGTTCTAGAAGTTTTCTTTCCTGAAAGTTGTTAGCTGACTGCCCTGGCTCTCTCAATGTCCTGAATGAATTCAAAACATTAATCCCATGATCATTTTGACCCTGGGGAAAATCCAGAAGTCACACAAAACCCAACTGTGCATTGAATAAAGTTCATAAGATGGATGAGGACATAGTGTCATGTTTTTAAGGGCCTGCCTTTTCACTGGATGGCATAGGTAGCAGCATGCACATATTGTCCATCACACCTTGTAAATATACTCAAGAAAGAAGACTTCCAGAACTGCTTCAGAAAATGGCAGAAGAATGGGATAATGTGTTCAAAGTACAGGGAGTACATTGAAAGTACAATGTATGTTTTACTGTCATACCTTTTGAAAATTTAATCATTTACCATACATTTCTATCACACAATGTGTGCTTGTATATACAGTCTTTGCCAACTGAAGAACATTCCCTCCTCCTTCAATCCACACAAAACCAAGGCCAGTATTTCTCTAATAATGGGAAGATGCTGTATTATCTATTTAATTTTCACACTCAAGATATTTGATGGCTCTCCAAACTTAGTCTAAGTGCCTTTTCATATTTTTATTTCATAAAACCTCTGACATACCTTCCACAGTGAATTTTCTATCCTAGGGCAAGTTTTGCTTATGATTGTTTCACAAGAATTTAAGATAATGAATTCCAAAAAATGAATATCAAACATTTATTTAATGAATAAGTAAAAGTAAATATTTAAGGAATGTACAACAGAAAATACTTTGCATAAATATTTACAATTTAAATTTAGCATAAAAATAAGAGATCATCATACCAGCTTCAGGAGATCTGTGATTTGATCTACGTTTTGAGATATGAAATATAGTTACCTTAGTGTATTTTACGAAATTTGGTAATGAACATGAAGCAGGTATTTCAAAGTTTTCACATGATGACATTTTGTTCAAGTGTAAAATTATGGTGCTTAGACTAAGTCACTTAGATCATCTAAACTTATAAAACTCACAAATTACAGAATAAGATTTTATAAGGAATGATTTTTTTTTTTTATTATTTTTGGCGGTACTGGGGATCAAACTCAGGACCCTGCGCTTGCTAGGCAGGCGCTTATTCCACTGAGCTATATCCCCAGCCCTGTCTACTCTTTAAGAAAATTTTGGATTTCATTTTACAATGGAGATCTACTCTTCCTGTTTAATATTTTACTAGTTATTTTTATTACTCTGTCATGTAACATTACACAGAATTTTCATCTGTTAGGATGATTTTATGTGACATTCTGACCCTAACCAGTCTCTTGATTTTCAGAAATATGGAAGTAAAACAATCTGCTGAAATACACAATAAATTCTTATTGAAATTTATTTTTTATCACTTTTACAACAGCTTATCTACTAACTTCCTGACATGCTTATTTGGATAGTCTGCCTCTTCAAGGCATTTATTAGAACTTGCTCTGTATGAAAATCTAGTGTTTCAAAATGAAAATTTTCTGTGGCTATAGAGCCTATTAAAGAATTCATTAGAAATAAATAATGTTTGTGTCTAATAATGTTCAGTCAACAAAAGCATCTGCAATTAATCCATTCAGTCCCCTTTTTCCACAGTTGCTGAAAATAACAATGCCTTAGTTTCCTTGTTTAAACTATCTATTTTGTTTATTTTTATTTTAAAGGGAAAAAGTAAAAAAGTCAAAAACACAACACAAAAACACTGAAATATGCAGAATTTCAAAATAAGATGATAGGACATTAAAAACGGATCATTATGTTACATATTGTAATCTTCAGCAAAGGTACGAGAATGAAAGCATTATGAAGGAGGTCTATAGACTTCCACTTAGTACCAATAATTATTAAATTTTCATCTCATGTACTTTAACATTTGCTTTCCCTGTCTCTGTGATCTAAGTTCCTCTCTTTCAATACTTCAGGTTAGCTATTCTACATAGTGGACTTTTCCCTTACATGCAACAGTATTCTCAGAATATATGTTTAATTCAAAATGGCACCATAATCACTATTCAGTAAATTTAATATTGATTCCATCGTTTATGTAATATACCATCCAAACTCCATTTTTCAAAATGTAGCTAATATGCTCCTTATAGTTTATTTGTTTTCATCTGCAATATAGGATACAAGATAGATAAAAGTATGGCATTTGTCATATAATGTTAGCTTTCTTAAATCTGAAATATTTGCAAAGCCTTTTATTTTCACAGAATGGACGTATTTTGAGGAAACTACCTTTGTCAGTTTTAATTTTCTTTTTCATTTTGAAC
The DNA here is from genome assembly GCA_004027595.1 of Dinomys branickii. Lineage (NCBI taxonomy): Eukaryota > Metazoa > Chordata > Mammalia > Rodentia > Dinomyidae > Dinomys > Dinomys branickii. Next base: position 63,852 of record PVLD010002220.1, read on the forward strand.
TTGTCTCATGTTTTCTTGTGAATGTAATCAAGAAAAAATATTTATTATTGGGTAGATTATAAGCAGTGGTACTATGTCCCTGGGGATTCGTTGTTGGAGTAAAAAATGTCCATCATTTTGTGTTGGTGGTTTTGATTCTGATTAAAGTATCAGGATATTTTGTTTGTTTTCTATACTTATATCTATTTATTTTACATTTGCAATGATCAGCAGCCTATATGTAAACACTGAGAAAAGCACATACATCCTGTTCTCCATTATAATTTTTTCCTATTTATAGTAGTCATTGAGAACTTTTTGTTTTTCAAGTTTGGTTTCTCACCACTCTCCTTTAGTGTTATGGCAAAAATCAAAAATCGGGTCAAACTCTGCAGAAGATCAAAGAACTCATTCAGAACAAATGGAATTTTAATTAATTTTAATTTAGAACCAATTGGACCGGTCATTGCCCCCCATTCTTGATCAGAGCATGTGGCCTTTAACTGCCTTTGTTCTCACCTTATATACATTTTTGGTTTCCATCGTAATAGATTGGAATGTTTAGGCCTGGCCACAGTTGTTTACCTTGCACCATGTGACTAGGTCAAGCCCTGGCCACAATGATATATACTTCAACAACTCAGGCAAGGAGATGAATTCCAGGACAAAATCAGAACTGCAAAGTTAACTCTTTACAACCCCTCCAGGATGTTTCTCAATACACATTTTGAGGCTTGTCTATCTTAAAATGTTGTGTTAAATTTTGCCGCTCCTTACATTAGTACATCTTTATATTTTATATATTGATGTACTTATCTATGGTTTAAGGTTTTATGAGGTAAATGCTTACAATTCATAATTCAACAATATTATTTTCTTCAATTAAACTGTGCCTGATTTGAACAGGAACATGTTCCATGTTATTTATCATATAGGTTTTGTCTTTGGCTCTATTGATATGGTGTATAACATATATTAATTAGTGTATGTTGAACCAACTTGGTCATGGTGTATGATTTTCTTGAAGATTTGCTGCATTCTATTTCCTAGTATTTTATTGAGTATCTTTGCATCTATGTTCATTAGACAGATTGGTCTATAGTTCTCTTTCTTGTTTGGGTCCATGTTATTTATATCATTAATTCTTTCTTTGCTGTTTTAAGACATTGCAAACTCTTCATCTATCTATTTGGATCTTCCAATAAAATATTTACAAAGATCTTTGCCCACATTACAAACCGCATTTATTGTTTGATATCTTGAAAATCACCATTCTTTCCGGAGTGAGATGGGATCTCCACATTTTCTCAATTTGCATCTCTCCAAGGGTAGTGATTTTGGTAATTTTTTATATATTTATTTGCCATTTTTGCTTTTTCATCTGAAATGTATGTGTTCATTCAATTGCCCAGGTTTGGGTGGGATCTTCAAATCTAGAAAATCTGATTTTTTTTAACTCTTTATATATTGCAGATATTGCTTATTTGAGGATCAGCTGGAAAAAATATTTTCTCGTGCTGTGGGTTGGCTCTTCATTCTTTTGTCGTGCAAAATCTTGGTAATAAGATGAGGTCTCTCTTGTTGATTCTTTGTAATATGTCCCATTCAATCAGAGTTTTATTCAAAAAGTCTTTACCTACACCAGTGTTCTCAAGAGTTCTACCTGTTCTCTCTCCCACCACAGTTAGTGTTTCTGTTTTAAAATATACACCTATGATTCATGTTGATTTTAGTTGAGTGTATGGTAAGAGACATAGGTCTAATTTTAGTCTTTGGCATATGAAAATCCAGATTATTTAGAACTATATATTAAAGAAGCATTCTTATAGTAAAATTGTTTAGCAATTTTTTCAAAGATAAGGTGATCAAGTATGTCTGGAGTTGTTTCTGCATCTTCTAATCTGTTCCTTTGAGGCTTTGGTATGGTTTTTGACACTACTATGCTTTTCTTATTAAATTAGCCTTGTTCTATAATTTCAAGTGAGAGATCGTAATGTCCCATGTTGCAAATAAATTTTAGGATGGTTTTCTCTAATTCTGTGAGGTGTGTTATTGGTATTTCAATAAATCTGCATGCACAGTTTCACTGTATTGGTTCTTCTTACCCAGGAATAAGTGACAACTTTCAATTTTCGGATACACTATTTGATCTTTTTCAGAGTACTTTCATTTTCAATGTAAAGATTTTGTACTTCCCTTGTTAGGTTAAATCCTGCATATTTCATTTTTTTGATGCTATTGTGAAAGGTGTTATTTCCCTTATTTCTCTCTCAATGAGTTTGTTATTTTTATACCTATTGATTTACGGGTGCTCTCTTTATATCTAGCTATGTGATTGAATTTGGTATTGAATCTAGAAGTCTGTTGGTAGAAGTATAGACTTGTGTAACCACTGTGTAAATCAGTGTGGAGATTTTTTGAAAGCTAAAACTTAAAGTTCCATTTGAGCCAATTATTCCTCTTCTTTGTATCTTCTCAAAAAAATTAAAGCACCTTACCGCAATTTGAGCTGGCAGAATTTACAGGAGGACTGTAGCATCTTCTATTTGGAGGAAGGCAGAAGAGGCAGAGGACCTTATATCCCAAGTCTATACTGTATGGCTTGATTTAGCCACACTATTTTAGTACATCCTTTTTCGGTTCTTTTAAGATTCCAAGTATGGTGGGCAGTTGTTGTGATCCAGTGACCCACCAGCGGCCAAGTGGGTCAAAATGGAAATGAAGATGCAACACACCTGAACCTGTAGGACAAAATGAAAGCAGTCCTACGAGGGAAATTTATAGCAGTGAATTCTCACGTGCAGAAAACAGAATGAGCACAAATAAACAGCCTCATGTTGCACCACAAGCTTTTAGAAAAAGAGAACAAGTCAAGCCCAAAGCCCATACAAGGGGGAAAATTGCAAAGTTTGAGGAGAAATTAATGCAATTGAAACTAAGAAAACAGTTCAAAGAATTAATGAATTGAAGAGTTGATTCTTTGAAGGAAAAAACAAAATTAATAAATCCTTAGCTAATCTCATCAAAAATACAAGTTAAAAATCTCAAATTCATGCAATGAGGATCAAAAAAGGTGAAATCAGTACAGATTCTGTGGAAATTCAGAAGATCATCAACCTTTACTTAAAAATCTTTATTTTCATAAGATGGAAAATGGAGAAAAGTGGACAGATTCCTAGATATGTATGAACTCCCAAAGCTGAATCAAGAAGACATAGATATTCTCAATAATCAATTATCAGTCAATGAAATTTAAAATGTTAAAAAAAAAGAAAATATAATTAAAAACTTTTCAACAAAGAAAAGTCCAGGTCTTGGTGGAGCCACTGCTGAATTCTACAAGAAATTTACAGAAGATTTAATACTAATGCTCACCAAACACTTTAATGAAACTGAAAGGAAAATAAAACACTCTAACTCATTCCTGGAGGCAAGTATTACCTTGATACCAAAACCAGAGAAAGAATGAACCATAAAAGTAAACTATAGGCCGATCTCCATATTGGACACAGATGCAAAAATTCCCAGTAAGATGCTAGCAACAAATTATAGAGAAGATTGCACATTGTGAGCAAGTGGGATTCATCCTAGGAATGCAGGTATTGTTCAACATATGCAGCTCAATAAATATAATACACATAGCAATAGAGCTAGAGGCAAAAAACACATGATCATCTAAATAGAAGCAGAAAAAGCTTTTGACAAGACCCAGCACTCATTAACGATACAAATGTCACAGAAAATCAGAATAGATGGTCTGTACCTTAAAATGATAAAAACATCTATAACAAGCCAACATTGAACATCATTCTAAATGGACAAAAAAAATAAAACTTTTAACTCTAAAATCAGGAACAAGACAAGGATGCCCACTATCACCGATCCTATTCAATATATTTCTGGAAACATTACCTAGAGCAATTAAACAAGAGAGAAAAATAAAGGAATAGGATAGGAAAGGAAAAAGTTAAAACATTATTATTTGCATAGGACATGATACTCTATATAGAAAACCCCAAAAACTCCACCAGAAGACTTCCAGATTTAATAACTGAATTCAGTAACATAGGCTGATTGAAAGTCAGCACTCAAATCAATAGCATTCCTGTACACAAACAACAAACTCACTGAGAGAGAAATTAGGGAAACTAGAACCTTCACAATAGCATCCAAAAAATGAAACACATAGAAATCACATTAACAAAGGATGTAAAAGATCTACATAGTGAAAATTGTGGTACTCTGGAAAAGAGAGATGAAAGAGAATATCAGAAATTCAATAGATATCTCTTGCTTATCAGTAGGAAGAACAAATACAGTGAACATTGCCAAACTCTCAAAGTTGTTCTACAAATTTAATGCAATCCCAATCAAAATACCATTAGCATACCTCACAGAATTAAAGGAAATATTCCTAAAATTCATTTGGATCCAGGAGAGACCTGCAATAATAAAAACAACCCTGAGCAGCAAAGGCAAGGAAGGAGGCAACACAATCACTGACCTGAAATTATACTACAAAGCTACTGTGATGAAATCAGCGTGGTACTGGTGAAAAAACACAAGAAGATCAGTGAAACAGGTTAGAAGATACAGACACAATTACAAATACACACACATTATCCTTGACAGAGGGGCTAAGAATGTTCACTGGCAGAAACATATCCTCTAGTAAATGGTGCTGGAAAAACTGGCTTTTCACATTCTGAAGACTAAAACTAGACCCATGACTATCACTATGCACTAAACTAAATTGAAAATGTATCAGGTATCTGAGTATAAAAATAGAAACATTAAATCTACTGGAAGACAAAGTAGGTAGAAATCTTGAAGACATAGGTGTAGGCAGAGAGTTAATGAACAAATCACTGACTGCATGGAAAGTACTTTAAAGAATCAACAACTGAGTTCTCATACCATTAAAAACTTTTGCACAGCAAGAGAAACCAGTGAAAAGACAATCAACAGAGAGGGAAAAAAAATTACCTAATTGTCCCTCAGACAAAAAACTATCTAGAACATATAACGAACTGAAAAATCAGATCTGCAAAGTCAAAGACCTAATCCAAAAGTGGCACCTGAGATGAATACACGCTTTTCAGATGAAGAAGTATAAATACCAAATAAATATATGAGAAAATGTTCAACATCACTGGTCATTCAACAGATGCAAATTAGAACAACACTGAGGTTCTGAGAATGAATGGCAATCCTCAAGAAATCAACCAATAAGAAATGCCTGCAGAGCTCTGGGGACAAAGGAAATCTTCTCAGTTGCTGGTGGGATTGTAGACTGGTGTAACCTCTGTGGAAATCAATGTGGAGAGGTCCCATTTGACCCACTTTTCCCATTCTTTATATCATTCTAGAATAACTAAAAGCATATCACAGTGCTCTGTGTGTGCCCATGTTTGTAGCAGCACAATTTGAAATAGCGAAATCTTAGAAATAATCCAAATTCCAATCAGCTGAGGAACGGGCGAAAGTATGCCATATTTTTATACAATGTAGTACTTACTCATCCATTAAAAGGATAAACTTCAAACTTTCATAGACAAATGGATGCTACTTGAGACCATATTCATAACTGAAATAAATCAGATTTACATGTATCAACATTGTATTTTCTACCTGCTGTAAGAAACTGAAAGAGTAAATGAGCTCTAAAATGTACATAGATATTGAGAAATTGGAAGAATTTTTAAAAATAAAACGAAAGGAAATTGCATGGATAAAGGGTAAAAGACAGTAGAAAAAAAACAGGCAAGTCAGTATTTTATTAGTGTTTCTTAGTTCATTAAAAAGGTTTGTGCTAATATCAGTTGGAGAAATTCTTATGTCCATATTTTGTACACTGAGAAGCTACTTTAAAGGTCATACATGTAATATATTAACTATTTTTATTCTATTATTATTTTGTTATTAAGTGGTATTTTATCTTTTCCTCATAAAATAAAAAATGGAAACAAAGCTTGTGTAAATGAGGAGGGCAAGAAGAGTTGAAGAGGTGGGAGTGGAGGGGGGAAAAGCAGAATCAAAATATATCATACACAGGCATAAATTCTGTATGATGCACATCATCATTATGTAGATCTAGAATGCACTGATAAACATAATTTTAAAAAATTTTGCTTTCTTGTGGTGAAAAAAGCTAGCATAGGCCAATGTGTAGTCTTTAGATATGCTTACTGTTCTTGGAATATTATATTTTCCTGATATTTTTGGGAGAAAGACCTACAAAATATATGTCTACTTGCATGTGTGATACACAAGTATACACATATGTATACCACACTAATGTGCATCACTTGTACTGATGCTCATATAGCCATGAACATACACATTTATAAATGTAAAATGTTTGGATAAAATTATGCATATACATATGTTATAGAGCTTGAATGTTAACACTTCTGATTCCAATACATTAAAAAATCTGGTTTTTGCATCTTCATTCCGAATCTGTTTTGTCTTTTGCCACAAATTTAATAGCAACATATTCAATGTATCAACATTGGAAGTATTTTGTCTTACCCTGTAATGTGTATGCTATCCTTGCAGTGTTTGCACACCATCATAAAAATAAACCTAAGGAGAACTAAAGATTCATTTTGCAATTGATACTAGTATGAGTTTTACAGTTTATTGCATATTGCCAAATATCATTGTCTACCACTGAAACCTACCCCATCTCTTCTGAAATACATCTGATACACTGATTTCATTTTGCTCTTACTTTATTTCTATGTCTTCACCTTTTCTTACTATTGAGTTGATTTTATTTAATGTTTATTGAAAATGTAAAATAAGAACAAGCTATCAAAAGTCAAATTTTATATTTCAAATGTTTCTTATGTGAAAAATTATTGTGGGTATATGGGTGTGTACATGCTATTCTTGTCCTGGTGTTCTTTCCCGGTTACAGAAGTTATATGCCTATGTGCATGCACACACACAAACACACACACACACACACACACACACACACACAGTGGGTATTCTTTTTACCTGACACTGTCTCCCATACATTTTTCCACATCTCTTCCTAGATATTCAATCTTCACACCTGTGTATAATAAATAAACGTATAGAGTGAGTATACTCTAGTTTCTTTACATAATAGCTTCCTGGTTTTCAACATTCCACAAATTACAGATAATGTTTTACTAAATTGTGTGCATGTGCATTTGCCTTTTTAGAATTGTATCTACAAAATACATTCCTAGGAGTGAGATGGTTGTGCTGAAAGCTAAAGTTCATGCAGTATCCTCTCCAAAGCAATTACTACAAATTTTTATTTCCATCAAGATCAGCAAGCACCTGCTCCCTTATATCCATGCTAGTTACCAAGCTTCCGAGTGTCTTGAGTCTTAGATGAAATTTCAGTGTACTTGTAATTGTATGTCTCTCATTAAGACAAAATTTGAACTTGATATGCCCACAAGCCATATTTATAAATCTGTGGATTTCTTTTTCTTGTTTTGTTGTTTTAATTTCACATAAGATATTGAGGCACTTAAATTTTAGAAGTTCTTTTTACATTAAGAGTTGAAATACTTAATTTTGAAATACTATCCAACTCTTTTAATTTGGCTTGCTATTTATTATCTGATTTTGCTTCTGGCACTTTTAAACACAGATTTTTTTCTGTACTTGTAAAATGTGAAATGAATATTTCCTTTTCATTGTATTTCAATTTTAATTGCAATTGAAAAGTCCTTTCTCTATCCATATTTTAGAGAATTCACCTACATTTTCTTGCCATCAGTGTCTATATTGCTGATCCATTTGATGTTTGTTGAGTGTGTTATGAAAAGCTTGTTTTGAAATGTAATTTAATAGTCAGTATCATTAATTTTCAAAACATTGGCTTTGCCTTAATAATATAAGACATAATTATTATCATGTTTCTAATTATTTCTCAACATCTTTTTCAGTTGTGTTGATTTCTCTTTCTGTTTAAGGACTTTCCTTAATCAGCAGATTTCTATCATGATTTATTTTCCTGTCCATTGTTTTCTATATAATCGTATCTTATATTCAATATTAAAAACTTGTTAAAAATATGAAATGGCAATATTATTTGCAGTTACACACAGTGTCTATACATGTCTTGGGAAGTGTTAACTCTTAGAGATCTTTTAAGGATTCTGAATTTAAATTAAGCCTACAATCCTTACCAGTTTATGACATCATTTTCTTTTCATGCATAATAGGTAGCAACAGACTAATTATAGTTTTATTTGCATGTCATTTACTTAACATATTACCTCATCAATTTGGCGCTTGTTGGAGGAGAGTCAAGAATAAGAGGCAAAGCCTGGAAGGCTGCATATATTGGTGGAAAACATTCTATCTGGGCACCTGTGGAGAACCTGTGTCACTTGTATATATAATGTAAGAGCTTTGGGAAAAGCAGGAGTTCAGCAGCAGCAAGTGAGTAAATGAAATGTACCATGAGATTTATAGGAAAGAAAGTTCTGTCATATGTAATAATACTTTTCTGAGGAAAGAGGATAAAGCGGTCATAAGTCACTACCGAGTTGGTGATGATCCAGTAAGTTAGGCAGAGAATAGCACAGACTGGGAAAGGAGATGAGAATTCATTATTGCCATCACCAGGGAGACCCAGTGTAGTTTCGCACTCTGCATCCTTTCCAAATCCAGCATGGTTACTGCTGCTGTACCTGTTAAGGATGCAATACTTTAAAACAAAAGGCAGGTTAAAATACCATTAGACAACAGTGACAAGAATGGAATAGGTCTAAAGCAAATAAGTCAAACAGAGAAAACTAGGTTTTAAGGAACAATATTCATATCACTAAAATGCTGAAGTGCCTGGTCATTGTTGTTATATGTAGCTATTAGACTTGGCTTGTATTAACATGGGTTTCACCTCATTTCTCTTTGTGTTTCAGATCGTCATGGAGAGCCACTTGCTTTGAAAAAAAAAAAAACAGTAGAAACGTATTTCCCTTAAAAGATATTAGAAGTTGTTCTCCAGAATTAGATGAAGGGATAAAAATGTACTTCAGTCACTTGTTATTAAGGTTTACTCAGTGATTTTAGTGGTTGGAGGGGATTAGTTCCTGGCATCTGTCATGTATGAGAGAAGTCATTGTTTTCTAACTCTTCCTGTGCATTTTAATGTTCAGTGGTAACATTACAGAAAGGGGCAAACATTAGCCTAGGGCAGCTGTAGAATTTGAACTTGTCCTGGTATTTTTAAATGTTGCTGTTCTGTTATCTACAAATCATTGTTAGATGAATATTGCTGAGCAAAAACATGTAAAGTTATGACAAATAGTTTTATGTTTTAGTTCTTTGGATTATTGGAAGGAAACTTGCTATGCTTTTCTCCATTTATTCAGATTAAATAAGGTAAACTCTTCTGAGTTTCTCCTAAGTTGCCTAAAGTGAAAAGAAATTAATAAAAAGTGAGAGATTGTTTTTTAAAAAAAGTAAATTGATAGTGAAAAACTAACTAGAAAGAGCAATTAGCAGTTAAGAAATAGTTTGGGATGTTAAGAAACACTGAAAATGCAAGGTTTGGTAATGTGCACTCTTCCATTATGCTGGAGTTAAAGCAGTGAAGAATAGTGATCACCTGGTAAGTTCGGGAATGATCACACTGCAGTCTTGACCCCTGGTGCTCTAGCGGTTAGGATTCGGTGCTCTTGCTCATACTACAGTCTTGAGACATAATGCTAATCGTGCTTTTAGAGTCTTCCTTGACTACATCTATGGATCTAACATACTGAAACATTTCCATGGTACTTATTATATTTTAGTTTTTTGACAGAGAGCAGATACATGAAATTCAAAATTATATCAAGTAATGAATAGCTGGCATCATCATGCTTATGGCAACAAAAGATGGATAAATAAATTATTGAGAAATAATTAGAATAGATAATAGAATAATTAAATGAAACATCAAAATAAACACAATATAAAGTGACTGAATTCTAGGGTAAAATTTTAAAACGTGCTGTGTATGTTTAACCATCCCTTCATTCCTGGAATGTATCCTACTTGGTCATGGTGAAAAATTTTCTTGACGATTTTCTGATTTCTCTTTTGTAGTGTCTTATTGAGGAATTTTTGCATCTATTTGCTTTATAGAGATTGGCCTGTAGTTCTCTTTTTCAATGGATCCTTCTCTTGTTTTGGTATCAGGGTAATACTTGCTTCCAGGAATGGCTTTGGGAGTATTGCTTCCTTTTCAATTTCCTTAACATATTCGAGGAGTAATGGCATTAGATCTCCAATCTTTTTGTAGAATTCAGCAGTAAATCCACTTGGACATGGGTTTTGCTTTGTTGGTAAATTTTCCATCACATTTTCAGTTCGTTCACTCATATTGTGTTATTCAGAAATTTCATAACTTTTTGATTCAGTTTTGATAATTCAGATGTATCTAGCAATCTTTTTTATTTTTTATTTTATTTTAGCATTTCTTTTTTATTATTTTACAGAGTAAAGAACAAAAGCAAAATAACAAAAACAAAGATAAAGACACAACACCAAAACGATAAAAATGATACAGAATTTCAAAACAAGGTGATAGGAAATCAACGTTTGTTGTATTACTGTCATCTTCAAAGTAGTTGCTCAAATTACCAGGTATAGGTATGCAAGATTGATCAAACAATTATACATTAATTATTCCTTTCAATAAAGCAACGGAAATTAGTAGTATAATTATCTTAGCTATCTTGTGTGTGTGTGTGTGTGCACACACGTATACATTTCCCTTCCTTCTTTTTTTTCTCCTTTCCCTCACCCTAGTTGTTCTTTCCTATTTATCAGTTTCTTTCTCTTTCACAATATCTATTGTATGTTACAGTTTTAGTTACACTTTCAGGATCTAACACTAGGGAGAAAACATGGTGTTTACACATGCAGGTCTGATTTATTTCACTTAGGAATATGGTCTCTATTACCCATGAAAGCCGTGAGTTTGTCTTTATTTATAGCTGAGTAATACTCCATTATATAAAAATACCACATTTTTTTATCCACTCTTCAGTTGATGGGCATTTAGGTTGTTTCCAAAATTTTCTTATGACAAATTGTGCTGCCATAAACATGGGTGCACATACTATTCATTTTTTCTCTATTTTCCATCTTATTTGCATAAATGTTCTGGATTTCTGCAGAATCAGTAGTGATTTCCCCCTCTCACCCCTGATTACATGAATCTGAGTCTATTCTTTCCTTTGTTTTGATAAAATTGCCTAAGGGTTTATCAATTTATTAAATCTTTTAAAGATCCAATTCATAAATTCATTGATACTTTGTATGATTTTCTTAGTCTCAATTACATTAATATCTGCTCTGATATTTCTAATTTCATCCATTGTATGAGCTTTGTACTTGATGTCTTTTTTTCAGAAGCTTAAGATTCAGCATTAGGCTGTTTATTTGACCTAATTATGTTTTCCTAATGTAAGAGTTCACTGCCATAAATTTCCATTGGAGGACTACTTTCACTGTGTCCCATAAATTCTGGTATGCTGTATTGACATTATTGTTTAATTGTAGAAATTGTCTAATTTCTTCTTTAATTTCATCTATAAACCTTTGGTTGTTCAGGAGGGTGATATTTAATTTCCATGTGTTTATGGAGCTTTTGTGATTTCTTTTGCCATTGATTTCTAATTTTATTGCACTCTGATCTGGTAATATGCATAGATAATTTCAATTCCTTTACATTTACTTAAGTATGTTCTATAAGCTAGAAGGTGGTCTATTTTGGAGAAGGTCCCTTGTGCAGCTGAGAAGAATGTGCCTTATGATGCTGTGGGGTGGAACACTGTGTAGACATCCCTTAAACCCATTTGTTCAAAAATTTGCTTCAGTTCTATTACTTCATTGATATATTTTCTAGTTGATCTGTGGAACAGAATAGAAGATGTAGAAACACCTCCAAATACGCCCAGCCCCCTTATTTTCAACAAAGGGGTAAAATACCTTCACCAGACTAAAGATAGCTTCTATAATAAATGGTTTTGGAAAAAATAGCTTTCTCTATGCCAAAAACTAAAGCTAGACCCATGTCTCTTATCATACACTGAAATAAAATCAAAATGGATCAAAGATCAAATATTAAGACAGAAACACAAAACCTGCTGGAAGAAAGACTAGGAGGAACTCTTGAAGACAGAGGTATAGGCAAAAACTTTATGAACAAGACCCCAATTGCATTGGAAATATGAAAGATCACAACAAATATATCTTCTAATTAAAAAGCTTTTGAACAGCAGGAAAAATCACCAGCAGAGTGAGGAAACATTCCATATGGTAGTCAAACAATTTTTGATAGCTATTCCTGATACCTAGAATATATAAAGAACTCAAAAATTCAGAACTGCCCAATTTGAAGACCCAGTCTAACAAAGGGCATCTGAGTTAAATAGACACTTCTCATATGAAGAAGTAGAAACAGTAAATAAGCAAATGAAAGAAAAGGTCAACATCACTGGTCACTCTAGAGGTGAAAGTGGAAATAATGCTGAGATTCCATATCACTCTAGGAAGAATGGCTATTATCAAGAAATCAACTAATAACAAATGCTGGCATCGCTGTGGGGAAAAGGATGTCTTTCTCCAGTGTTGGTGGGAATGTAGACTGGAGAGAGCACTGTGAAAATCAATGTGGAGATTCCTCATAATCTAAGACTAGAGGTTCCATTTGACTCACTTATTCTTCTACTAGGTATCTTCCTTTAATGCACTAAAACCATCATACCACAGCCATATACATGCGCCCAAGTTTGTGGCAGCACAGCTCATAATACCTCAATCTTAGAAACAGCCCAAATTACCATCAAAAGATTAATACAAATTGTGTGTGTATTTTTTTACACAATGGTGTAGTACACAGCCTTAAAGAAGGATAAACTTTAGACATTTCTAGTTAAAGAGATGCATCTTGAGACCACATTCTAAGTGAAATAAGCAGCGCACATTTGTGTAAATATCACATTGTTTCTCTGGTGTGAGAAACTGAAAGTATAAATAAGAATCAAGTGTAAAGTAGATACTGTGAAGGGAGACCGAAAATATTCAAATGGGAAGGGAAATTAAGGAAGGTGAAAGGCAAAGCAAGAAAGGGAAAGGGAGTGAACAAAAAAAGGAAAAATGAAAACAAAGCTTTTGTAAATAAGGACGGGAAGATGGGTGGAAGGGAGGGGATTGGAGAAAAAGAAGAATCAAGATATATCAGGGAAAGGTACAATTTTCCTAAGATGAATGTGATCATTATGTATATCTAAATTGTGCCAGTAATCTTAATTAATTAAAAACCATGCATGTGTGCATTTATCTATATATGCATGTCCTTGAATGTGCATTATATATCTTTGCTAATATCACTTTGGTAAAAGTTCTTTAGTTTGAAGAGTGCCTGGAGGCCAAATGGTTTAAAGAATGAGACAGCATAACTAGAATGAGAGCTGAATAAGTTAGAATTAAACATAAGTAAATTCCTGTTGTCTGTATTCAGGTAGATTTTTACTTGAAAGGATTCTTATCTCAGGTGATCATGGTATTTTTTGGCATAGCAAAACAGAAAAGAAAAAAAAGCAAGAAATGTCTTCCTAATCAGTTGGTAACATATTCCTTGTACTAGTAGAGTGGATTTAGGTCTGTTGCAAGGTGGGAATAATTTAGTAATTGGCAGATTAAAAGACTTTGAAATTTCCTTAGTGAACCACAGAACTGATTATGTGCAAATCAGTTCTGTATGACAGCAAGAATCAGCATACGGTAATTAAATGGATCGTTGTCAACAACTATTTGTAGCTTTAAGAAGTCAAATAGATCATTGATATGGTAACAAAAACAGTGCAGCTCTCCCGTCCACTGTGATCAGGGATACAAAATGATCAGCTCAATCTGATCACGTATTTTTTCAGTTGTTTCCATTCCGTATGACTCACACTTGGTCAAGGTGGTACATTTTGCCTGGAAGAGTCAGGATCATTAACTGTTACACCTTAGAGTATAAAAAAATTCGAGGGCTTCATTTATTCTCAGAAAATTTAATAAAGGACAGAAATTAACACAGCGTTTTTCAATTGTCGTGACAAGGACTGAAATGTAAATGGAAACAGATAGTTTTCCTTCTCATTGGTGCCTCTAGAGTTTAATTCAATATTATTCTCTACTTTTATGTCTAAATATAAAGTCACACAGCTTATTCCATTTTTGTGACATGTTATATTTGTGTATTGATTCTTACACTTATTAAAATTCTTGGCTTTAACTGTAATTCTAAGAATTCTGAGCCCCATATTTCAAAACTTTATATATAAATGTTTATGAATATAGAATAGAAAATGAGAAAGGTGGAATGAGAAAATATTGAAAAAAGATTAGCTGTGCCTTTTAGGCGCTAAGTCGGGATGAACCTAGGACGAGATTAAAAGTATAACTCCTTACAGAAGCCATGGTGTTTTACAATGTGGTAACAATATTAATGGTGGGCTTTTGGGTCTTATAACGATTTTTAGGTTATCGAAAATTTAGATTAAAGGCTTCTTTTTTATTTTTTTCATCTTATCCTTCAAATGTTTTAGACAATATTTTAACACATACAGAATTACAGAATAATTTTTATTTGTGTCACTCAGCAGAGGAAGGTAGTCATAGACAAGGAGTTTTGAAAACAAAAAGGGCTACTGATGCAGCCATATCTTTAGTAATTACAGTAAATGCATGATGTTCGTGTCGTCAATATGAATAAAACCTAGACCCTAGTACTATGACAGATTACATTTGCTATCCAAAAATTTTTAATTTAAAGATTAAATTAACTATATTTTCTAGATGGCCATATGGTAACTATAAATTTAAATTCTGAAGTAATTATAAGCCCTTTTATGCAAACAACCTGGTTTCCTTATAATGTAATTCAGTCTAAATATAATTATGTGTGATTTCCTTGAATAATTAACATTGAATGCATAGCATAACATAAAATTTTTTAAAATGAAGGTTATTCTGAATCAGAACTGCCAGAATTATGCTAAGTTTTGCAGTATTGTAATCCAATTTGGTCAGGGCAAAGGGTGTCTCTAAATTCTTCCATTAATTAAATCTGACTTGGGTTACTCTCAGAGAAAAATTCCAATGCATTTGTAAATTTCTCAAATCTGTAAATATGCCGAATTTTAGAGGCCTTTCATTTTCAGACAAAAAGAGATTCAATCTAATTATCAAACTACCATGACAGGAAAATATAGTCATTTAAAAATGTCTCATTCTTTCAAGGATACTAGCACAGAAATGACTTTACTGCACTATACTAAGAAGCAAAAATAAATAAGTTAATAGATAGATATAGTTAATAAAAATAGAACAATAATAATAACAGAAATTAGAAACAATTGGAAATAGCTGGTCTTACTTAGCTTGTGAGGGGACAAACTACAAATCTAGTCACAGCTGTAGGCTTTGGTATGGAAAACCAATGCACAGAGATAAGAAAACACAAATCCAAATTCATGGGGAAGGAAATTTGTGAAAGCATGAGCTTCCTTTGATGAAATTATCAGTAAATATAACATCGCAATCAATAACAGTTCAAGTATTTAACTAAACAAGATGTAATAATCTAAGACATTATTACAAACTTTTATATGACTATTGATTATAGAATATATTATTGACCTGGCATTCGTGGCTTCTGCCATTATTCATACAGTGAGATCATTATGAAATATCAGCCTTTTGGCCCTGTTCATTCCTTTTATCTTTCATCAAAATTGGCCAAGATTATACACCATTAATGATACTAATTTGTTTCTCCTTACCCTCAAAGCGAAAATGATTCTCTCACCTAGAATCTCCTAATACTTTCACCTATGTTATAATATTTATCTAATTGATTTTGTTATATTGCTGGTTATTCCATGAAATTTCTCCTCATACTGACATTACAATGTAATTAAATTAAATTAGTTACTTTAAAGCCAAGGAATCTGATTTATATTTGTGTTGTTCACAGAGTTGGACACTATATAGTTATATGAGATAAAATTTATACAGTGCTTATGCAGTTCTAGAGCCTGTGTGAAGGACTTGTATATATAGTCATCTCATTTTAAAATCACTTCATATGAGTTAGCATTATTAGAATTTGGATTTCAGTGAAGATATTATAGGTCATGTTAGCATGCTTCAAAATATAGGTCCTATCCAAAGGAGATTTTATTTGTGTGCTATGAATAGTCAATCTTGAGTTACATATGTTAGAATATATATATATATATATCTTTGTGGTAGATAAAATCATGACCTTTGGTCAGGGTCAACTGACCAGCAACTACTGCGCAACAAAACACAAATTATGTAAATCTCTTCATTTACATTTTCATCCTCTGTTAAATGAGGAAAATAATATTTTTCTATATAACCTATTACTAAGAGGTCCCACATCACTGGGCCATGGACAGGTCCTGGTCTGTGGCCTGTTAGGAACTGGGCACAGATTAGGAGGTGAGGAACATGGAAGTGAGTGAGGCTTCATTTGTATTTTCAAATACTACCTGTTCCTCATACTGCTTCCTGATCTCATCTCCTGTGAGAGCAGCATTGGAGTTAGATTGTCATAGGCACAAACTGCACATGCAAAGGATCTAGCTCATACCCTCCTTATGAGAATCTAATGCCTCATAATATGAGGAGTAGTTGAACTAGAGATGCTAGATCTGGGAAGCAGACTCAGATATAAATACTAGAGAAAGGCTTGATGATGCAGAGATCATAATGAACAAGTTGCATATAGACATACCCAAACCCTATGCTTGGAAACCAAGTAACCATGATGCTGCATCAAATGGGTGGCTTTCTATTGCCAGTTGAGCTGAGGTTCTGTGGTTGTACAGCTGCATACAGTGGCAGTCTGTAAGTCAAAATCCAATACTTATTTTGGTCCCTGCATGGGCCATGGCCTACCTAGTATTTTACTTATCGCTTCTGTTCATACTTCTTCCCTGCGTTATGCAAGTGTTTCAGGGAGAGTTTTGGTCAGCCTCCAGATAACTCTAGTTGAAATGAGTAAAATACAAACATCATGGGGTAGCTTCTTCACAAAGGAGGAAAGCCCAATAGAGACAACACAAGATTTGAAGGCTACCAACAGAAAGAAATCTGCATTGAAAAGAAAAACAACAAGAGTATAACTTATATTTTGATTTCACAACTTTTTCATATTTTCAAGTTGGTGTAACACTTGGCAACCAGCTCTCCAACAAAGCCATGAAATTTTAACATGCTTTACCACATAAAAACCATAAACCCACCATTAAAATACAAACTTTCAGACTTCATTAAAAATGAATGTGAAGAACAGAAATAATTACTGAAGGCCAGCACTTTTTCAAATGGATGACCTGAGAGCATTGTTATTAATGGCTAACTTCATTGTTAAAGCTAAGATCCCCTTTAATATTCTTGTAGATTTGACTTTGCCTGTTGCTAAAGACATGGCTCATGAAACACTGCTGTTCCTGAAACACTGCTATTCCAAAGTGGCATATGTTCCTCTTTCAGCTACCCCCGAAACTAGATGAGCTATTGAAATAGCAAAGGATATCGATCCACAATTATGAGGATTAATGAATCATCACGGTAGGCAACTGGGGCTGAGAAGTCTAGCAGTGTAGGAAACAAGGCAATAATGCTTGATTTTGTCTGACCTATTTTTCAGGAAGGTGTACCTGAGAATATGTTATGTGTCATTTTGCTGCCAACCAGAACCACAACTGCAGAACTATTCAGCCTTCTTTGACACAACTAATGAAACCTGCAAGGCACAGAATCATGGCAGCCACTCCATTCATGCATACCATGAATATATGCATACCAACACAAAAATATTTGCTATATTTTCTTGATATGCTATTATGCAAAGAAGTCCCTTGTGAATGGATGTCTGTATTCTATGCCATCCATAGAGAATGCTGGCCAACTGGCAGATGTCATATGACTTTAATGTTTTATAACTTGTGTTTAAAATAATAGGCCATATTAAAGGAAACATCTTCAGTTGAAATCAGTTCATGCAGCTTTGTGCAGAGATGAATGCAAATCACACACATCTTTTCTTATACACAAAATAGTTCTTTGCCATATAGTACTTTGCCAATGGAAAGATAATTTTGTCCACTGGTAATGAAAAGTTTTAACTTTTTCAAAACTCTGGATGTGAAGTGTTTCATTGTGTCTGAATTTTTGTTAATATAACAAAGTTGTTGAATGAGTTTGTTGTCTTTTTTTCTCTGTAATTGTTGAAATATACTGTACACACATACACACAGACATATATATATGTATTTCTGTATTAATTTTACAATAGTTTATTTATGTGAGAATATTCTTATACTCTCTGATGTATATTATCATTTAGCTTCCTTTAGATACAAATTGCCTTAAATTAATTTTGTAGGGAGAAACGAAATTCAGAAGCAATATTCTCTTTATTAATTTTCCTGCTTATAATTCACTTAGGAAGCTTTAATTGGTGCCCAGCAATACCTATAATTCCCCTGATATTTCTCTTACTCTTTTTATTTTCCCTATCTTTAATTCTGGTTATTTTCCTCAAACTTCAAATAAAAAGTTAAATTCCTGGATACTGGACTTGTTTTTTTATTTTAATCAAATACATCCAACTATCATAGGAGAATTGTTATAAACCAGAATTTAATAAATGCTACTTACCCATCTGCAACCATCCCTCTGCCTGTTTTATCTCTTGTTCTAAGCAGGGAAAGATCTGTAAACCCAGGCAACGCTTTCGTTGTCACCTCTGTTCTCTATTTCATTCCCACATCTTTGTACTCTAGGATTACTGCCTGAAGTTCTTCATTGCGTCTTCTGTGTTTTATGTCTTATAATTTCTTCTATTCTGATGGATTATTAACATCCAAAGCTTTGTTACTTAGATTTTTCTCTGGTCATGTATTTGCTTGCAGTTGCCACATTTAAGTTTCATTTTTTACCAAAATTCTTTGAAATAATTGCTTGTCTTTGTTATCTATGCATCTCATCCTTCAAATTGAAATAACACTTAATATTGTCACTTAAGATCTTAGTTTTATCAACAAATTGATGGAGAAGCCAACTTTCATTTTACTTCATCACTAGGCCTGCCTTTATTAATAGTGATCACTGCAGAATCTTAAACTTTATGGTTATTCTGATACTTCTACCACAGTTTTCTGTATACTAAGCAGACTTTGATCATTCCCTCTTTAACTGTAGGTGCAGTCTCTCTCTTTCTCCTATAATTTCCATCATGACTTATGATTTCAGGTGCTGAAGCACATTGAGTAATCTGTAATTTCATTTTGGACTTTGAGTCTAAACTTGCATACATAGCTCTTTTCTGAAAAGCATTTTAAGTGTAATCTATATGCAAGAATAAGCTCATAACTATTTTCAAACTTACTTTTTCATCAAGTTGTTTATAAATCCACTAATTGAATAGTATATGATCCAAACCAGAATCCAAAATTTTTTCCTGTTATAATTCACAATTTATTTATAACAAGTTTAATTAGCACTTCTTTATATTTTTATTATATATCTAATCATTTACTTTGCTATTCTAGTGAAGAAAATATATTCTCTATTCTTCAAAGCCACAGTGATCACTAACAGTCTCTGGTAGCATATTTGTCTCTAATAGCCAAATCTCTAAAAGGATTGATAGATTTTAAATGGAAAGTAGAACATATAATTCACTTATACAGAAATTTTCAAAGATTCCCCATAAAAGCTAAAATAGATGCAGGTCAATCATCATAATCTTTAAAGTTTTCTAACTTATCCTATGGTTAAACTTTATTTATGATAGCTTCAAAATAAATCTTGCTACTTCCTTGAGTTATTATTTTGGCCTAAGTATTTGATATTAATATATCTTTTTGATACATAATAACTACATTCATTTCAGGGTGGTTTGAATCTTCTATCTTTACACATGCATTTTTAGTTATTTAATATTTAGATTATATTCAAGAAAATATGATATATTTTCAGATTTTTATAGTAACAGCTGAAATTCATAGTCTTTTTTATACTGTCATATTGACAATTCTTCAAAATTTTATATCATCAAATGTTATAGTTAGAAAACATATCTGAGAAGAAAAATAACAAAAATTAAATAATATATGCCATAAGATATAGTTATTAAGAAGAATGTAAGTCAAAAAGACTTGAAGAGATAGTATAGGAACAGTTCTAAGAAACAAACTTCAGTTGTATCCCTAAAAAGTTAAAATTCATTAAAATGTCCCTTTTACTTCCAGTAATAAATATCTTTACTCCTATCGTTTAAATTCTATCAGCCTTTATTTTTAATTAGGTAGAAAATACAGACAAGTAATACCTTCTCACTATAAAAAATGTAAGTGAAATTAAAGGGAAAGTCAAATTATGATTTTGGTAGAAATCCGTTTCAGAAGAATTAATAGAAGCATGATTAAAGTAAGAGCCATAGGAAAAAATTTTCTTTGAGAATAATGAGTCTTTGTGATAGAAATTTATATCACAGAAATTTCTTCTTCCACAGAAATGCAATGAAACATCTAAACTGTGACTGGAATTATTTTAGCTCCACAGACAATGGTAACTCTCAGTTAATCTTATTAACAAATTATACTGTTGCGTTAATGGAGCTTTGAGAAATTTTAATATGGGAATTCCTGATTTAATTAATTCTTGTGTTGGAAGTACTACGCCTCATAACTTTCCCATAGCAAGACTTTCAATATAAAAAATGTACACATTCCCGGACAATTCCAGATGTACTGCAAAATTCTATGAGAATCACTCTAAAACAATATTTAATAAACTTATCTTTTAAGGCAGTATAGCATTCAGAATAAATTCACAAAACATTGCAGTTCTGATGATGTTTAAGAATATAAAAAACTAGGAATGATCAAAGTATATTTCTGGTCCAAGTCCAAAGGGAAAATATTTGCAAATATTTTCCTAGGCAAATGAATGCAATATTTTCTGCCATTTGATTTCTAATTTTAAATAAATTTCCATTCATCTCTATATCTTATATGTTCAATGTAGTATAATAGTTATATATTACCTGTAGCAGTGTATGACCCCTTTTACATACTCATGCATATTTTCAGTAGAGGGGTATATATGTGATCACTGCATTCAAAACTGTATTTCACACGCGTATTATGCACATTGTTTTAATACTCAAGATGGATTCGCTTTCATTTCTCTGCATTTTCACAATCCACAATGTGCTAATGTAAATTCCGCATTGCCCAGAGCAGAGGTAAAACACTGCTTTGGGTGATGGTGTTTTTACTCATGCTGATGCTTTCTTCACCAAGCTGCCTGCTTAGCTGTCTAGGATCTGTATTTCTCCCCTAAACTCTGCCAAGCTCGTTGCTGCTTCCCGTAATTGAGCTCTGTCACAGAGAACACCCTTATCCTCTGACTCTGCACCACATAATGCTTACCAGGCTGCTTCCCAATTTTTCATGAGCTTCGAAGAAACACGGAGAAACACATTCCTTTAAACACGACAGTCAGTAAGGACCAATTTTCCAAGGTTATTGAATACTAGAAACAAGTTTTTATGTTCCAGCGGATTTTCTTTGTGTATGGTAACATTCTTGTGTTAATTAATTCTATTCTTGTTATTGTCATATCATTTAGATTTCAAATAGGAATGAAGATAAATGACATGATGGACAACTATATTTTAAAATAGCTAAACCTATGAGTTTCTTTGAGATTCAAGGTTTATTTGAGCACTTTGATTTGGATGAATATATATTTTGAGGTAAATAGCAATTTAAATAGGTAAAATACATTAAGTAAAAAGTTGCTGGTGAATTCTACTCCTTACTGAATCGAAGGTAATTTGAATAAACTTTATTAACTTGTTGTTCCAAAAAATCTGACGATTATATACTTAGGAATACTAGCTTTAACATCCTATAATGTATTAAATTCTCAAGTTTTATCATACAAATATTAAATACAAAAACTGGGGTTTAAGTAGGATGATAGCTATAAAATTTAGATGTTCAAAATATGTAAATCACCTCCACCTTCTCCCCTGTGAATAGTTATTTAAGATGTTTTAATTTCACAGTAAATGAAAATATATTATTATCCAAATATATGGAGATGTGTTTGATACAGGCTTCCAAAAATTGTTTCGTAGTATTTTTTTGGTTGCATGATATGTATATATTTTGCTCACACTTGACAAATCTATTCTAATACTAACGTCATTTAAACCCTGCCTTTGGACCACATTTGAAAATAGTAAAACATACTTGCTCTACCTAGAAGTGTGGTAGGAATGATATGATGTACTCTACTAAGATCATTTTTCTCCAGACAGTAATAGTCAAGCTTAACACTGATTAGTTCCTAATTATGTGTAAAACCCTTCATATTCATTATCACATTTAACCTTCACATAAATCAATGAGGCTAATTTTTTAAAATTTCATTGAAAAGGAAAACATTGCATATAATATCAGGTATAGTATGCTCCTTTTAAAGGCGTATATCCACTATTGAAGTTGCAAATAATCTCTTTAGCAAATTAATTACCACAAATCTTATCAGTTTTTTGGGGGGCATTTACCATCTTCTGTTTTTTCAATTTTCAGAAGTTCAAAGCACTGATATTAATCAGAGTCAAAGAGGAGTACAATAGATTTTAAAAAGCTAATTAATGTTAATTCTACTAATTCCCAGGCAATAACTCAATATTTAGAAAAGTTAGACCTGTTCATCATCATTAATTAGTACCTAAAAGTGCTTAGAATTGAGCCTCGATATTTTGATTTCCAAACTTCTATTTTTTGCTGTCTGGTCAGGCCAAAGAGCCACAGCTTTAATGAATAATTAATTCATGCACAGTTCAAAAAATAAAAGTATAGTAAAACCTTTGTGAGAATAATTAGTTGCAGAAATAAATTTATAATCCAAAGCATTTGTATATGAAGGAAAATTTCACCATAAAAAATAATGGAAACTCGGATGATTAATTCAACAACTCAGAAATATTTATGTAAAACCATAACAATACTTTAATATAATACAACATAATAGAGAAAATAGAAAATGCATTGAAAAGTAAGACCAATTAACTTACACTTGCAACTTTGCAAACCTTCATGGCTGGTGTGGGATACAAGAGAAAGATGATTTATTGTGCAAGAAGACTTTCATATCACTAACAGAAACAGTGCTATTTCCCAATGGCATCTTTTTTTTCACATAACTTTAACAAGGAACCTAGTCAATGACTCTTGGTTTTACCTCTTTATGAGGTTTTCATCAAAGTGTGCCTTTGCATTGCAATTAAAGAGATTCATCACTCATGCTGTTACATTATTGGAGTGATGGTTTTCTACAAAATTTTGCACCATTTCCCATATTTTACAAATCTTACTAATCTCATTGAAGTGAGGAATTCCTCTGTTTTTCTTCCTCCTCCTCTGTAGTTGAATTCTGATCCATAACCTCTTGATGTTAGGGGATGATCATCCACAAAACCAGACACAGAGAGAGAGAAATATGAACCATTGTCTCAGTTGTGATCATGTGACCTCTGGCTTCACGTACTACTCATATTGAAACAAATAACTCACATTGAAACAATAACTTGTTTATAAGTTAAATTCAGTTAAATCCTAGCATTCAGAAGGATGAGACATGAGGATCTTTGTGAGTTTAAGGCCAGCCTGGACTACAAAATGAGCCTAAGGACAGCCTGAATTGCATAGCTAGACTGTCTCAAAAACACGAAAAGAAAAAAGAAGTTAATTTCATCAGAAATGTTTGTTTGTCTTATGGAACACTTGCAGAGAGTATTAGTCTCAGTGTAAGATTTTACTGTGTTTTATTCTATATGTCTATCTTTAAAAAACTTCTTAGGAATTTAAATTTTAATTCATATTAATTTATTCCAACTGTATAAGATGTAGTAGAACTGTTGTGATAGTATGTGGCACTAAATAATTTTTTATAGTAGAGCAATTTATCAGAAAAATATCTGAGGATCAAATAATATTTTAATTTTATTAAAAATTAGATATTGTAATGAAACAAATGAAGGAATCATATTTCAAAACTTGCTGCTGATATTAATTAAAAGATAAATATAAAAGACAATTGTAACTAAGTTTTTAATTAAAATATTATGAATTTTTCTCCTGTTCCACAGGAAATTGCATTTGTGAGCTAAATTAGGTGAGATGGTTAGTAATAAACCAGAATCCAGAAATTGCTCTACATTGCTCTATTTAAAAGACACTTGAGTTTGAAAGCAACCAGAAATGGATTTAACTCTTTGCTCGAATATTTTTAATTGAATTACTGATTTAAGAAATGAAGGGAAATAATTACAAGGACTCTGTGATTGGTAAATGGTTCATGAAAAAGCAATATGTATTCTGTAAAATTTGACCAATGAATCTTGTTGCCACTTTAAAATAACTTATTTGTCCTAGTCTTGAAGAGAATTTCTCAAAGATAATGTAGTAAAGATTACTAGTTAGTATTTTCTATTTATTCAGTAGGTGATAAAGTTATTCATTTAACATATGCTTATTGAAAGAATCACAGTCTTCTTGTCTTAGTTACTTTTACCATTGCTGAAACAAAGTCCCCAACACCCAACATTGAAGAAAGAAAGTTTTACTTCAGCTCGCAAAGTTTAGATTTCACTCCATAGTTGGCTGGTGCCAAATGTTGCGGCATGGCAGAGAGGCATCACAGAGGAGAAAGAACTAATGGCATGCGAGCTGGAAGTAGCAAAGCAGCAAGCAGCAGCAGTGACAAGCCTGGCTTCCCCTCTCCTTTTATATTCCATCTAGGTATGAGCCTATTAATTGGTGCCCTTCGCACTCAGGATGAGGTTTCCATTAATTATACACAGAAAGATGCTACACCTAAGTAGTTATCATGTACCCTTTATCCCAATATCAAATATCCTAGATTCCCAAAGGCCTGGAAAGCATCTCCAAAAAGCCCCATTTACAGCCAGGTTTATAGCTCAGTGACACAAGTGCCTGCCTCCCAAGCACAAGGTCCTGACTTCAATTCCTGGTACCAAAAAATAAATAAATAAATAAATAAATAAATAAATAAAGCACCATCTACAAGTGTGTGAGGATTTGGGGGAGTGCCTAGTACAAGTCGTAATGCTGTAAATTTCTATATGATATTAAAAAGGATTTCAATAAGATTACATACAATTATAAGGGGATATTAAATTGCAAATGTGAAATTTTTCATCATTGTTTAACAAATTTTAGTAAATTTAATTAAATAAAATTCAAATATTTACTCGATAGCACTGCTTTTAGGAAGTAAAAGACTAAAGAAATTCTAGACATGATATTGGAATGAAGGTCCATACTCCATGCTTATTTTTTAAATAAAACATAATTACAATAATAAATGTAAGTAATAAATGTCACAGCTTATGATCAACAAAATTTTTATTCAAATATATGTACATACACATTGGAATGTTAAGTGCATAGTGTATAACTTTCAGGTAATGAACTGCTTTTCGATTGGATAGTGTATATTTTTATCTTTTAAAAATTTTAATTTTTTCTTAAAATGAAGTGTAAAAATTGTAAAATTGTTCATTCTTAGTAACTGAGTACTTCATATGGTTAAAGCATTTCTGAACTTTGTGCTCAATTTTCCTCAAACCATGAAACACTCAGACAAATAATGACCCAAACTCAAAATGACATTCCAATAAAAGTAAACACTATTAACAAAATTTAAATTGGGACAAGAACTGTACATAAATACTTTATATGTATTAAAACATTTTGTATGTGTGATGGAGAAAAGAAAATCTCTTCAATGTGTTATGTTGATAGAATTAAATATCCACAATCAAATAAATAAAATGGATCATTTTCTTTGCATTGATTAGATTTTCCATTGCTGCTATAAAATAACCAACACCACAATGTAAAGTAGAAAAGGTTTGCTTTGGCTAATGGTTCCAGACAGTACATTTCATGGTCTACCAGCTCCAAAACAAAAGCATAATGGCAGAAAGGCGTGATAGCATATAGCTGTTCAGTTCCTGGGTAACAGGAAGCAAAGTAGGGTAAAATTACAAGAGGTAGGATCCAGGAGACATGAGTAAAACATAAAGTCAGGCCACTTTGCCCTACTGAGACACTCCTAGATATGAGCTTTATGCCAAAGTTTTCAGACCAATCAAATTGAAAATGAAGCTTAATCCTCACAGCCTTTTAACGCAGCCAAATTTGTAATTCAAACTTCGTTAGAATTTTTTAAATGAATTTTTTGGATATCAAATAAAAAATATAGTGAAAAAAGAAATACAAACAAAGAACTACATAAAACTTAACACTTGTCTGAAACAAAGGATCTCACAAACATAATGAGGGTCCCAGAGGGCTGAGACTATTTCAAGTTCAGGTATTACTGGGAAATTGATATTAAAATAAAAAAGGAACTCACATATCAATAACAACATAAAACCCAAAACAACATATAACCTGATTAAAAATCAAGAATTGAGAAGAGGAGTCATTTTTATCAAATAAGATATAGAAATAATCAACAGTGCATGAAAAGATATTCAGCACCACTAATCCTCTGAGAAATATAAATAAAAAATAGGATATATTCTCATGCTTTTGAAAGAGCTGTTATGAAAAAGACATTTGAGGACAAATGTTGCCAAGTGAGAGAGGAAACGAACCCCATACAGTGTTGGTCAGTATGGACAGTGGTAAAATCACTGTGTAAAACATATGTGGGGTTCATCAACCAGTACACTATTGGGTGCATAGCCAAATGAAATGATGTCATCACTGTGAAGAGCTATGTCCATGCTGGTGTTCACTTTACCCACGTTCACAATAGCCAAAACAGGGAATCAACCTCTGTGTTCATGAACAAATGAATGATAAGGAAGCCATCACACACACACACACACACACACACACACACACACGCACACACACACATACACACACACACACATACACACGTGCATACAAACAAACATGAACACTCCACATTAAAATATTAATCAGTCATTAAAAAAAACCCTACCATTTAAGATCCTATGGATAATCCTGGATGACATTAAGAAAACTAATACAAGCGAGACACAAAAGAAAAATTGTGTGATTATATACAGAAACTAAAAATTATATTATACATAGAAGCTAAAAATAAGTTTGAAAAAGTTAGAATGTTGTTTACAGGAAAAAAGAATTGTAGAATGGAAAGAAATTGGTGAAACCATACAAACTCAGTTCTAAGCCACCCATCAATGGTGACTGATTAATTTTACAGTATCATTATTTTACAACATATTTTATTATTTTACAATGTCAGTGGGGATTGAAGTAAAATTAATCTGATGCCAATAACCTTTGCACGTATATACAAATATCAGACTCTCACATCCTGAATACATCATCCAGTATTTTATTATGAAATATTTTAAAGTAAAATATTTATATGTAATACCTACTTAATTCAGTCAAAAATAAATGAATAGGGCTGGGGATATAGCTCAGTGGAATAAGTGCCTGCCTAGCAGGCGCAGGGTCCTGAGTTCGAACCCCAGTACCGCCAAAAAAAAAAAAAAAAAGAATAACACTGGAGATAACTCAGTGGCATAGTACCTACCCGGCAAGCATAGATAGACTGAACCTCAACCTGATAAAAACCATCTATAACAAACCTTCACCAATATACTAAGTGGACAGAAACTGAAAACTTTTACTGTAAAGTCAGGAACAAGACAAGGATATCCACAGCCACCACTCCTATTCAACATAGTTTGGGAAACATTAGCCAGAGCAATTAGACAAAAGTGAGAAACAAAACCAATAAGGATATGAAAGGAGTTAAATTATCATTATTCACAGGTAACATGATACTTTACATGGAAGATCCCCCAAACTCCACCAAAACGCTCGTAGAATTAATAACCAAATTCAGTATCATACCTGGATACAAAGTCAACAGCCAAAACTCAATAGCATTCTTATACACAAACAAAAAACACACTGAGAAACCATACCTTTCACAATAGCATCTAAAAATTTCAAATACTTAGAAATTGGTCTAAGAGAAGAAGTGCAAGATGTATAAAGTGAAAATTGCAGTACTGTGAAAAAAAGAGACAGAGTTCATGGATGGGAAGAATCAACATTGTGAAAGTGGCCATCCTCCCAAAAGTGTTATACAGATTGAATGCAATACTCATGAAAAGAGCATTTTAGTATACCCCACAGATCTGGGAAAAACATTGCTAAAATTCATCTGAACCAGAGAGACCCAGAATCGCAAAAGCAGTCCTGGGCACAAAAAGGCAAGGCAGGAGGCATCACAACCCCCGACTTGAAATTATGCTACAAACCCATTGTGAAAAAAACAGCATGGTATTGGGGGAAAAAAAAAAAAGAAAAAAACAGACCTGGGGATCAGTAGAACAGAAGGTAGCCTCTTTAACAGATGGTATTGGAAAAACTGGCTTTCCACTGCCAGACATTGTAATTTGACTCATGTCAATCACCATGCACCAAAGGAAAGTCAAAATAGCTTAAAGATCTAAAGATCTAAATATTAAAGCAGAAGTACTAAGTGTATTAGAAGAGAAATTAGGTAGAAATCTTGAAGACATAGAGATAGGCAGAGAGTTCATAAACAAAAACCAAAATGCATGGGAAATACTTCAAAGAATCAACTGGAATCTCTTCTTATTGAAAGGTTTTGGCTGAAAAAAAGAAATCTCCAGCAGAGTAAAGAGGAAATGAATTGGGAGAAAATTTTAGCCAACTGTCCTACAGATAAAGGACTCCTATATAGAACATATAAAGAATGAAAAAATAATCAAGTCCCCACAATTTAAAGACCCAATCCAAAAGAGCCATCTGAGATGAATACATATTTTTCATATAAATACAAATGGCAAATAAATCTATGAGAAAATGTTGAGTAT
The DNA here is from genome assembly GCA_004027595.1 of Dinomys branickii. Lineage (NCBI taxonomy): Eukaryota > Metazoa > Chordata > Mammalia > Rodentia > Dinomyidae > Dinomys > Dinomys branickii. The sequence goes on from PVLD010002220.1 coordinate 92,872, forward strand.
CATTAGTCATGCAAGAAATGTAAATTAAAACAACAGTGAGATTTCACCTCACTCCAGAAAGAATGGCTGTCATCAACAAATCAACCAATAACAAATGTTGGATGGGCTTTGGGGAAAAATGAACACTTCTCCACTGTTGGCAGGAGTGTAGAATGGTACAACCACTGTGCAAATCAGTCTGGAGCTTCCCCAGGAAACTAGGATTAGAGGTCCCATTCAACCCAGCTATTCCCCTCCTGCTCCTAGATGTTTTTCGGATTTAAAAACATCATAACACAGTGATATATGTGCACCTATGTTTATAGTAACGCAATTTGTAAAGCTAGACCTTGGAAATAAACCAACCATCCATCCATTGAGTAATGAAAAAAATTATGTGGTAATTTTATACAATGGCATATTACACAGCTATAAGGAAAGATAAAGGAAAGGCTTTTTACAGGTAAGTTGATGCAACTGGAGAGCATAAGCATAAGTGTAATAAATCAGAGCCACCTGTATAAACATAACACTTCCTCCCTATTATAAGATCCTGAAAGAGTACAAAAAGAATCTGAAAAGTACCATAGATATTGTGAAATGGAAAGAAATTGCTCAAGTAAGAAAGAACTGGGATGAGGGAAAAGAGAAAAAAATAAAGAAGGAAGGGAAAATGTGTATATTTATGTACATAAGAGGGCTAAAATAATTGTACTACTAATTTTATTGGTTTATTGAAAGGAACAGTTAATGAGTAACTGTTTGATCAATCTTTCATGCCTATATTTGGTTGTCTGAGTAACCACTTTCAAGATAACAATATGTAATATAACAACCATTGTTAATTTTCTATCATCTTGTATTGAAATTCTGTATCATTTTTATGTTGTTTTGTTTATGTCTTTGTTTTTGTTACTTATTTTTAAACAAAGAAAGCCTTATTTAGCTCACATTCTATAGAGGTTTTGGGCCCTAATTAGCTGGCTCCAAGGAAGGGTGGCATGGCAGAGGAGTAATAATTCATGGTGGTAGAAGATACAAGAATAACCAAAGCAAAAAAGGACATAACAAGCCTCTTTTCGTCCCTTTTATTATATGCAGACTACTCACCCTAGTGTGGGTCCTCTACATCTGAGGGTGTAGACAGCCACCCTAGGGCAGACCCTCTGCACCCTAGCATGTAGAACTTAGCTAAGCTTCTAAACTTCTGAAGCTGACACAATGAATCAACCATTACAAGAACCAAGAGACTATCTTCCTGATAAACACAACTACCTGCTTTGTGTATATGCTTCCAATGTTTTCACATCCCATTTGATTCCATAAACTGGGAGGAAGGTATCTATGCTTTGACCCTTCTTGGATAGTGGCCTACTACAGACCACCAACTGGAGGTTGGCAATGAGGGCTGATCAGACACTTGGTTGCCTACTCAGGGTGCTTATAGCACTTTAAAATTTAAAAAAAGCTAAAAAATATATATACACAACGATAGCTGGGTTAAGTGTATTGCTGAGGTCTATCCATTTATTGAAAGGAACAGTTAATGCTTAAAAGTTTTTTCTCTTGACCAATTTTGCATGTTTATATCTGGTAACTGGAACAACTAATTTGAAATGAATAATGTCCAACATAACAATTATTACTGAATTCCTACCATCTTGTTTAATAAAGCTCTATCATTTCTAATGTTTTTTATTACTTGTTATTATCTTTAGTTGTTCGATCTATCTTGCATTCTTACATCTGGTCATTTGAGCAACTTCATTGTAGATGACAATATGTACTATAACAACTATTCTTAATTCCTATCATCTTGTTTTGAAATCCTATATCATTTTTATTGTTTTTGTATCATTTTGTTTTTGTCTTCATTGTTGTTATTTTGTTATATTTTTCCTCTTTAAAATCCAAAAAAAAAGAATCTTGGTTTCCCCTTTTGGTCATGTGTCAGTCCATGCTGAGAATTCCACTTCTTCTTTTTATAATGTACTTCTTGATCAGTACATATTCACAGTACATAATACTTACACTGGTTGTGCAGAATTCATATATGTATAACACATCTTAATTCCTTTTTTATCCATTTTCTCTTCCTTTCCTTTGCCATCCCTTCATCTCTTGATTCCCAGCCCCTCTGAGTAAGATCTACCTCCCTTCTTCCTGTTATCAATCTTTTATTTTGTTCTTTATCGTTTGCATTTCTCACTAAAGAGAAGCCACATACCTTTTGCTCCTCAACTGTAGCCCTCTCCTTCTCTCTTCTGTCTCCGATGACTCGGTCATGCTGCATTCCTGCCTGCCCTGCTCCCACTAGGTAATAGACAACTTGAAATTTCCCAGCAGAAAGCAGAACAGAAATACGATAGAAGATGACTGAAAAGGAAAATTGTCTTTAAAATTGTGGTTACGAAAGATCAGGGTGAAGACAACTCAGATACAAAGTGTTTGGTGTCAGTTTCTAAAGACTAAGCTGCACCCCTGCCAGAGTAATAATCATACCTTTGCGAAGGGAGAAGGGAGCTAAAACGAAGAACGCACTAGATCACAACATGGGCGATCAGAGCAGGGAGACGGAGAGCTGGGAGTGGAGGGGGGAATAGCGGAGATCCGCATTAGAAGACGGGCAGAGGAACGTGCGTGTCTACGGCTTGCTGCCTGCATGTCTAAACATGCCTCAGTAGAATATTTAAAGGGTGTATATGGCTTGCTAAGTTGAAAGGGAAAAGCAGAGAAAAATTTACTAAATCAAGCAAAATATCCATGAACTGTCAAGCTCAGTATCTGATTCTTTGAGAGTCAGATCCATCTCTTTTGCACATAGAATTCTTAGGGATAAAGTACATCAAGGGAACTGATACCTCTTTAGTTCTTGGCTCTAAAATGTTTTGATCCAGACTGGTTTAAAAACAAAATAGACTGAGAAAAGAGAAGTCTGAAATTGCAATGGGGAAAAGAAGAAAAAGAATGCTTATGTGTACACAGGATAGTTAAGACAGTTATACAGCTAGCTTCTCATAGTCCCTTGAAAAGTATGTTTTGTGCTAACATGGTTTAGACAAGATATCATGCCTAGCCAGGTGTGGTGGCACACACCTATAATCCCAGCACTCAAGAGGCTGAGGCAGGAGGATCATTGTGAGTTCAAGGCCAGCTAAGGCTACAAAGTGAGCTCAAGGCCAGTCTGAACTGCATAACAAGACCCTGTCTCAAAAAGACAAAAAAAAAAAAAAAAAGATATCATACCTATAAGTTGTACTATGATTAACTACTATGAGTTTGTGTTTTTCTGTTGTTGAGAGGATTAACTGTCTGACCAATTTTGCATGTCTGTATATGGGTTCATATATTTACACTTCGAAGATATCAATGGATAAAGCAATAACCACTGTTGAGATCATGTCACCTTGTCTGTAGACCAGTTGTGATTGTACTATTTTTTATGCTAATTTGTGTCTGTTTGTTAATGTTTTTGTGCATTTATTTTTTAAAAAGAAAAAAAAGACAACAATACACAGTGTATCAACTATTGTAACTGTCTTACTAACCTGTTTAAAAGTCAGTTTCACTGTTTATCTTTTTATCCTTAAAAAAAAAAAATGGAAGCCAGCAGTCTGCCCAGCCACTATGGAATATTAGAGCTCAAAGAACACAAGATGGAAACAACACTACTCTGTGCTCAAGTTCCAGATCAATAATTAAGAGTTGTTGAATATCAGCTGAATGATACCAGTTGATATAAATGAAGTAAAAATTCATTTTCTGGAAGGATATTGTGCTCTGTTTAAGTGATCATAGAGTGATCTGCTAATCTGACCAAATGTACTGTCCACATGGTGCTGTTTATCTCCCTGAATGAAGGTGCTGATCACATACCTGAAAAATTCTGTCCTCATACATCTCATCAAGTAAAGCTACCCTTGTTTGAGGATGATGGGAAAGTTTACATAAAATAAATTTGAGGCCATATGTATATAACAAAGTAAAATCATATCAGAAGAAAAGCAATGGTTATTTTGGGACCAACTCTGCTTAGGTAAAGCATACTGGATTCTGTCTACAAAATTACCCTTAAATACACTGGTCTATATTTCTTCTCTGTGGTTTCCATTAAATTAGAAAACAACAAGAACTCAGGTATGCCTGGATAATTATTTATAAAACAGTGCTTCAAGCAATCAGTTGCTATATTAACTGTGCTGGTTTTTGAGTCTGAATAAGATACTTTGGATTGAGAAGCAAGGTATTTGAAAATTATTTCTAATAGTGCTGGAAATAAAAGTGATGAGCCTAATTAATTGTGAAAGCTGGAATATAAGAATTTAATTCTATGGAGTAATGTAAATGTATGAGCTACTGGAGTAAGGCCTATTAAATTGTTTTACTAGAGATTTTGGGGTGAAAGCTTAGTTCTACTTTTTGGCATTGTTAATTGGTTGTTTATAGCAAGGAACAATCAATTCTAGGATAACTGAATGCCTTTCATCTGAAAAACTTTAAATAATGGGAACTTCATACTAAACCTGCCTGGCATAAAAGATAAATTAGGACTCAAGATTTCATGAAAACAGAACATGACAGAATTTCTGATGAAATATTAATATTATATATTTAATTATGGAGTGCTTTTCATTGCTATCTTCTTATGTGTGCTTTTACCTGAAGTGCTAGATATTCTTTCTTGTTCATTTTCATGTAAATTTTAATGGGAAATCAGAATTGTTTTTTTGCACAAAATTGATTTCCAAGTTTAAATGACTAGGAAATGATCAGAAGTTGAAAAGCAGTAACAAACTTCAGGAAGGAAGGTCCGAGGGACAATGAGGTAAAGTGAATTCAGGATTGAAGCTTAGACTCATCCTGGTGCCACGTGCAGCTGACAGAGTGAAAGTTAAATTTACATATTTTTCTCTGAAATTGAAGATAATCCATATGAGTTAGGAATAATTGCTGACTCTTTACATTTTCAGGAGGAAGCTGAGATATTGTCTTACTAAAGAGCCATAGCTATTTATAGACTTCTATTCTGAGGTAAAGAATTCCATGAGAAATTTGAAAACTTCCTAGAGAGATACGCATTTGGGGAAATCCAGAAGGTAGACTGGAAAGGAAGAAATTAAGAATGTGACTGCAGAGGAGGCCGTGGACAGACACACAGTGCTTTGGAGCAGGTTGGGACTTGCTCAGTTTTCTCAAGGAATGAAAGACAGTTAACCTTTGAAAGCCTGCTACATTGGACACCAGTAGATTGTTCAACTCCAAGCTGAGGAGATTCATTTGACCAGAGCAATTCCAGTTGACATTTGAATCTATAATCCATCAGATGCCAGATTTCCTAGCAGCTAGGATATGTATTTTCCCTGAAGAAGAGGCTGGACTGAACACTGCAGTACAAGCTGTAGTCTTTCTGAGAAAATGAAATGGGGCAGGTCTCTTGTGTTGGGATCAAGTTTTATTGTCAAGACGACTTTATGCCACATATAGTGAATCATTTTTAAGGATATATCTATACAAAATTATAGCTTCTAGTAGTGAGTTCAATTACTGTTTAGAATTTTTAATCAAAATATGTTAGATTATAGGTCAGACGTGATTGCACACACCTGTAATTCAAGAACTCAAAAGGCAGAGGCAAAGAGGATCATCATGATTTCTAAGTCAGCCTGTGCTACTCTGTGAGTTTAAGGCCAGTGTGAACAACAGCGCATGACCCTGTCTCAATAAAGCAAATAAATAATAATATTAGTTAGGCAGAAATCTGATCTAATGAAATACCCAAAGCCCAGAATCGTAAATTGGACATGACATTTTCTTTTTGCATCATTTTGTAACAGCATTTCTGAGATATCATTCTTTTCTGGTGCCAAATTCAATTCTTATCTTCAGGGAATGCAGAAAATGATTGAAAAAGACAGCATTCGGACTCTTACTGCAGAATTGTAGCACAAAGTTGAAATTTCACTGTTTAGAATCAGGTGTCTTTTGAACTTCAGACACCCAGTTTAACACTGGGTAGGCACTTAAAACTTAATCCTCATTTTTTTCTTTGTAAATAATGACAATGCTTATTAGACAGAGTAGTTATAATAATAAACCAAGGACAAAGTGTTAAATGCTATACAGTACAGTTGATCATATAAACTAAGCATTCATTTCGCAGTCTACACCAGCAGTTCATTAACCTGTACACTTACAGTAGTAAGTAATCTTCAAAGAGAAGCTATACCAAGAGCAACATCAATGGCCTGATTTATTTGTCATAATTATTGTCTCCTATTAGCCCTCATTATTTCCCCTAACTTTTAAATGGATACGTTTAGCAGCAAAGGCCTGAACTAAACAGATGAACTACACATAATTTTAAAATTTCACCTGACATTGAAGTACACAGTGCTACTAATTGTCAGATTTTTTTCACACCCATTTCTATGAGCTTCGTAGATTCTTCGTTATGCACACATGTTTTTTAATCATTTAATTCATTCAGCATAGTTGTCATCTCAGCTTGATTACTTTTACCGAAGGTAGTACCGGTTATAGTTATACAAAGTGTGAAAACCAAATACACATATGGAAGATATCAGGAAAGAATTTTCAGCATGAGCAAGACAGACGATGCATGCATGCATGTTACCATGGCAACTCTGTAAGAAGACTTTATTCCAGGGCTTAGCAAGACACCACAGAAAATTTCCTTTTTAAACGAAGCATTCTGTGACAGAGGCACCCACTGAGCCTATTATTTGAATTTAAGGAATCAGGGAAAAAAGTGATTTTTGCCTTCTCTGGCGAAATTCCTACTTTATTATCTGAAAAGGAAATAAAGTGGTTCTTATGAATGATTTATTTTGAACAAGTCACTGCAATATAAATGGAATAATCTTTGGAGAATGAAGAAATCCTGAGCAGTAGTAATCTGTTGAAGCAAAAAAGAATAGGTAAGTAGGCCCTTTTTTCTGTAGTCCATTAAGGGCAGAGCAAAGCATAATTGAATTAAAAGGAAAACTGTATATTTCAGACCACCTAAAGGCTTTGGGAGTCAAGGAAAATGTACCTCATGAGGTTAGAGAAGTGTGTATAATATACTTAAGGAAAGTTTTAATTCTATTCTTCAATTTTTTTCCCTCCACTAAGCCCTAGAGAAGACAGTCCCTAATTTTTAATGAGTTTGCTTTTCTATTAATTAATCAACAGTTAGACACTTAATTTTAACATCATGTAAAAATTATGAGAAATTGATCGTGTAATTTTTTCTTGGCCACAGGATGGAGATATTCAGATGTATATATACAGAGAGATAGATATTTACTAAAATAGCACATATATGTATACATATATGTGCTCTATTGTTTAAATTCATACTTGTGTTAAGTCACCTAATTTCTTTGTAGTGTTGAGAATTTGCTAAAAGAAGTTAGACAAGAGAGATTTGACTGTGAATTGTTTTTTAGAAATAAGATTTGTGCTCAGACCCATTCTTCTTATTTTGCATCATAGAGCTACGTCATTCTGTCACAACACATTGTGACACAACGTAATTACAGTTTAAGGCTTTTTAGGTGTTTTAATTCTATCAGGCAAACAAAATTATATTCTTGGGTTGCTGACACTCTGAACAGTGTATAAGTTACAGGTCTTTCATTAGATAACATTTATATGTTTGTTCTTCAGTGTCAATTAGAAATTAAATTTGTCAAGCAAGAAAATGTGACTTGGAAAATATGTTGATTGATGTGAAAAGTAGACTATGTATTTAGTGGATACATAGCTCTTATTAATTCTCACTTCCTGGAAAACCCCAAAGACTTTTGCTCCAAAACTCATACATTCTTCTTAGAGAGCACCACCATCAAGAAGTTTTGGTTTACTGAGTCTCCTGAATTTTGATGGAAGAGTGTTGCATTAGCGATGCTTTCAATAGGTCTTCTCAATTCCCTATTAGGCCCACAGGGTCTGAATACTGCAAAATACTATGACAAAGTATAGTATTTTTCCATCACTACTGAATCCAATTTGTTGACTTGCTGATTTCAAAGACTCTTCACCAGGTTCACTAATGTTCATGTTCTGTCAATGCAACATCTTTGCAAATATTGTGGGTTGTTATTATAGCACTGTAGATAATAGTGCAATATTGAACTAATGCCCTCATGGCAGAAAAGACAAATTCAATCTTAATAGGAAGTTTCTACTTCTGTGAAAACACTTTAGTGGAATAAAGAAATCCAATGCAGAGTGCTTGTAGTCAAGAGTTTATATGGTCTGTTCCAGATATTCAAGCATAGCATGTGTGCAGCTCTGATGTTCACTGCAGTTAGGGTGAGATCACTTTGTGACAGAAATGCCCACTTATCAAATAAGCAAGCAATGAACCTTATTGTCTTCTTCACATTACAAATCGGTTAATGCTATAGAAACGATAGAACTTTGAGTCCACACAATGTCAGCAGTTCTAAGCAAGACTGACATTATGTGAAATATTGTTTCCTAAACAATTTCAACACTACAATATACACCAAATAAGGTGATTTTAATATTTAATATGTATTTTAAATGTATTAAATGAAAACTTAAATGATATTAAACTAAAATTATATTGAAATTTTGAAATGTATTAAATATTTGTTAATGTTTATAAAATATGCCATTTAATAAATATCCAGTTGAAGATGAAGGATATTTAAGTTAGAGATAATTTAAGACATATAATCTTCAATATGGAAAAAAAGTCTGAGTTGTTGAGAGAGATTTTCAAATAAGACATGGCTTGAAGCTTCTACACAGGAAAACAAGCAATCAACAATCTGATGCAATCACCTACACAGCATCATAAAATATTTCCAAATATTCCACTGAGAAAGAATTAATAACCAGAAGGTATATTAAATTCAGAAAAGTGTAACCATTTAAAATGTGAGCAAAGCACCTGGATACACATTCCTTAAAAGAAGCAACATAACTGGCCAATAAATATATGAAAATGTTCAATATCATTAGCCATTAAGAAACTGTATACCAACTTATCAGGAGAATTCATCTGACTTTGCTGAAGTGAATAGTGTCAAAAAATATGAAAACTCAACAGTAGTGGATGAAGTATAGAGGACAATGAATTCTCACAGATTGTCTGTGGGAATGCAAATTACTACATTTATTATAGGGAAGAGAATTCAATAAATAAATAAAAGCAAAACCACTCTATGTTTCATGATCTTACTTCTGGATATACATGCAAAGGAAATGAAATAAACATGACAAAGAGATACCAGTTCACCCATTATTTTTGTGGGTTAATTCACAATTGCTAAGATATGGAATCAACCCATGTGCACATCAAGAAAATAATTAAAGCCTGTCATTTTCAGCAAAATGGATGTAATCAGAGGTCATTGTATTAAGTGAAATTATCCATAAACAGAAGGACAGGTGGCATATGTTCTATTATGTGAAAACTTAAAAAGGCCAACCTGAATATAGAATAGTCCTTACTATAGGTTGATATGCTGTGGGTAAAATGGTGGACTGAAGGAGATTACATTTAATCCTTGCACACTGCCTACATGTGTGCAAATACCATACTGAATCTCATTAACATATACAACTAATGCAGGTTGATCAAAAATAAAATGAAAAATTTTTAAAAGAGAGAAAAATAATTGGAGACATGAAAACAATATTTTAGACAGAGAAAATTTCTGCGTATTGTTGATGCAGTGAATCCCTTAACACATTTGACAATTATGTGGCAACATACAGATTACCAATCCTACATTTGCAAGGTGTGCTCAAAACTTGCAAATATATTTAAGACATGTGATATAGTTTAACCCTGCCAATGAACCCGTGTGACACTTGTGGTGTCCTTCACATGTCAAGGAAATAAGATTTCTCAAAATGTGAATCCTTATTATATGACTCAAGAACATCAAAGTTCAACAAAATGCTGTCACACTTCGGCTTCCTTCTTTAGATGCAGAAACCCAGGTGTTGCTACCTGAATTCATCACGCATGGTTCATTGACTCCCCAATTTGTTTTTTTTTTTTTTAATTTTTTTTTTTGGCGGTACTGGGGATTGAACTCAGGACCCTGCACTTGCTAGGCAAGCGCTTATTCCACTGAGCTATATCCCCAGCCCTCTCAATTTGTTTTAATTACAAGTGGAATGATTGCAGCCAGTCTAATACAGAGTACTCAAGAACAGTGCAGCCAGTTCAGTCCTAACCTGGCCTTCACTCTAGGCAAGGACTTTATTCTGTGTCATCATTTTCTTTTATATTTTGCCTGTGTCACTATGCTTCCCTCAGTAGTTTAGCTATAATGAAGATAAACCTGATTGTTCCATAGGAATGAAGTAAGTTTCTGCAGTAATTTCAAATAGAGAGCAGTGAATATAATGTCATAGAGGTAAATTAAACAAAGGCCCAAGAGAGTATTGCTTTATTCTTTAAATTAGAAAGATGGATATAAATTGCTATTGAGTCTGTCTAATATTGTAAGTGCCAGAATTCTTTCCTGAAATTTGTATTTGCAATACTAATAGGAAATAACTGAAGTTCTTTCTCTACAGGCAAGAATTTACAGTGTGTTGAGATATTTAAATATTTTATTACCAAAATTTTATGTAATTTTTCTTAAGAAATACTCTATTGACAAAGATGACAAATGTTCAATGTTTAAAATGTGATGATTTGTTATACATATGTATTACATAATGATGCAAATAATTGGTCACATCGATTACTATCCATGTGGCATGTAAAACTCTAGAATTTGTTCATCTTATGAAGGAAACATTGTACCTTTTAGCCAATATGTTTCTTTATTCCCTCCCTGTCTCTGGGTAACCTCTATCTAGTTGCTGTTACATAAATACATTTTCGGATTCCATATATAAGTGAATTTATGTACTGATTGCTTGTTGGAGATGTAGCTCAGTGGAACAAGTACCTGCCTGTACTATTTGATTGTCTTATGCCATTTGAAATATGTCTTACTAGTTTATCCAGTTGTCAGAAATGGCAAGAGTTTCATCCTTTTCATAGCTGAGTGATACTCCGCTCCAGATACAGACTGTACGTCTTTGATCTCCTGGTCTGCAGACAGAGACTTGGGGTAAATCAATATATTTGCCATGGTAAATAATGCTGCGGTAATACAGGCATGGAGAAAGTTCCTCATGGCATCGATTTCATTTCCTTAAGGTATAGGCCCCAAAGGGCTGCATCATACCTCAGATCTACTCTCAGTTTATTGAAAAATCCTCATACTATTTCCTGTATGGGCCACCATTTCACATCCCAGTCATAAGTGTACAGGGTTTTCTTGTCTTCACATTGTAGGTAACTCTTGTTATGGCTGGTCCTTTTGATAACAGTGATCTTAACAAGGTGACGTGCTGTCTCGTCCTGGGTTTTATTTGTACTCTGATGACTGTGATGCTGACCAACACTACTTATACCTGCTGGTTTACCACTTCCCTCCCTCTCTTCTGTTTTCTTTCTTCCCTTCCCTCCTCTTTTCCTTCCTTCCTTCTTATTTCCGTGTGTGTATGTGTATATGTGTGCATATGTGAATGTGTTTATGTACGTGTGTGTATGGGTATACGTATATGTATATGGGTATATGTGTATGTATGTGTATGTGTGTATATGTGTATGTGTGTGTGTGCAAGTGTGTGTGTGTGTGTGTGTGTGTGTGTGTGTGTGTGTGTGTAGCAGTGGGGACTGAACTCCCAGTTGCTCTTCCGTTGATCTACATTCCCCCAAAATTTTCCTCTTTATTTTGAGACAGCATCTCTCTGCATTGCTTAAACCATTATGAACATGCGATCCTCCTGCCTTAGCCTCCTCAGGAGTTCATCCATCTTTTGAAAAATAAAATTATCAGGTCTCGTGTCTCCTTGTTTTGGCTATTGATTTGTGAGAATTCCTTAGGTATTTTGTGTATTGACCTCTAACTAGTTACATGTTTTCAGGTACTCTCTCCCATTTTCCTGGTCGCCTTATTGTTTTCTTTGGCATGTAGAAATGCTTAGTTTGATGCAGTGCCACTTGTTTATTTTGCTTTTGTCATTGTGGTTTTGGTGCCATATAAAAAATCATTACCAAAACAAAGTCAACGATAATTTTCCTATATTTACATAAAAAATTGTGTGGTTTCCTATCTTTCATTTAAATCATTATTTCATGCTAAGTGAAGTTTTGTAGATACTCATGGCAAAGACCTGATTTCAACTTTTCCTTTTTTGTATGTGATTATTTCAAACAATCTGTCACTGCATGGATGCATCATCATTGTAACACACAGTCGTTTCACTCTGCTGAGAGTCTTTGAACGCTAATTATTCAATGCTGCTTACTCTTCAAGCCTTGGAAAACACCTACTTAATTAGTGAGCCTACTGATTTTATTATTTTTACAGGCTTTTTCTCTTTGTCATACTTTATGCAATGGAAAAACCTAACCTGAAGAACAGTGTGCTTTCCTTGCTGTTCACAACAGAAAGGAGTTGGCCTGGAGCTCTCCATGGTGCTGAGCACCGGCGGCTCAGGTAGATCGAAGCACCATTGTGGTTCTGATCCACATCATGGATCTTTCGTACCTGGGGACCAAACTAACTCTATGGACTGTGATAAACTGAACCATCTCTGTGGCATCCCCAAAGCTCGTTAGGTAAGAGTAGACTATCATATATAAGTGAATACAATGGTTGATTTTTGTGTAAGGTATATCTATGGGTTTGTTCTTTAGTATAAGTGGTAAAACGGTCCTTTTCTTGGATACTTCCATAAAAGTATTACTGTGGTCTTAAGATTCCTGGATGGTAGTTGAAAAGTTATTATGAAGGCAGGTTACACACTGCAACTGCTGTCAGACTAAGAAATTTCTACACCTCTATCAGTTCTTCAAATAATGTAACAAGTTCCTTTTCTAGAGGGACAGTTGGTCCTATACTGGTGTGGCTGCTGGCTATAAAACTCACCACTAAAGCAACTGAACTAAATCACCTGGTAGGTAATGTATTAACAGGTGATGCTTTTAATTTGAAAGACAATTCTTGGACCCTTGGTCTGCTACAAAACCAAAAAGTTGACTAAATAAAAACATCCCTCAATGCCTGCTCTTGAGCTTTACCACTGGCCACTTTAATGAGGGTGATACTACTGCCTGATATACTGCAATAACATGGTATTTTCAACAACTCCTGTTTATATTTATTTATTTACTTAGTCTTGTTGAGACAGGCTCTTGCTATGCATTTCAGGCTGGCCTTGAGCTCACTTTGTAGCCCAAGCTCATCTTAAACTCAAAACAATCCTCTTGCCTCAGTCTCCTGAGTTCTGGGCTTACTGGTATGTACCACCATGCCTGCTGCCACCAAGTCAAGTTTATTGTAGGTACAGAAAATCTCCCTGTAGGTAACAAGTGCCTCGGGTAGGGGAATCGTGTGGCAGAAGGGCAGGGTTTCCAAACTTGTCACTGTGTTACTCAGTTAACTTCTCAATCTTTAGTTTTTTAATGTATTACCTTGGTAGCTTATGTGTAAATAATTTTAGGTCATCAACCACAATGGTCCTCTTCTTGTTCCTCCACAACTGGCTCCCCTCTGCTCTCTCTGCATCTTTACGGCACCTCAGCAACAACTTCAAGGTCAGATTCCTCTACAAACAACTGTCATACAAAGTGTCAAACATGTGTATTTTTTTTTACCGTGTCTCAAGTCTTGTATTTTTTCACAGTGTTATCTGATTTGAATCATACAGTGTGCATTCCTTTTGCTCTCCTTAGTAGTATTCCATTAAAATTACTCCATATCTTTTCTGTCTTCTATAACGAGTTCATTTCAGGTTGTGAATAATATTCCATTGCCCATTGTAATATTGTTTACTTATCTTCTCCACTATTGAAAGGCATGGTTGCTGTTTCTGAGGTTTAACAATTATGAATAAAGGTGCCATAATCATCTGTGTGGTTTTCTGCACACTGAAGTATTTAACACATGTGAATAATTACCAAGAAGTTTGATTATTGAATCACATTGTAAGAGTAAATTAAGTTTTGTGTGAAATTTCCAAAAATGTCTCACAAAGGGGTAATACAGTTTTATATTTACACTGGTAATCAGTGAAAATTCCTGTTGCTGCACCTTCTACACAGTGCTTGGTGTCAGGGTTGCAGAATTTTTGTCATTCTAGTGCACGTGTAGTGGTATCTCATTGCTTTTACTTTACATTTACCTGATATAAAATGATGAATTCTATCATATGCTTCTTTGCCTTCTCTATATTTTCCTTGATAAGATGTCTTCTCATGTGTGTTTCATCATCTTTGATAGAGTTTCTTGTTTTCTTATTGTTTTTCCTTTTCTGTTCTTTATGTAGTTTAGGTGTCAGTCCTTTAATGGATGTGCTTCTTTTGAAGTATTTTCTCTATGTCTGGCTTGTCTTCTCATTTTATTGACATTGTCCTTCTCAGAGAAAAACTTTGAAATTCTTAACAGCCAGTTCATCAATGATTTCATTCATCATTTTTTTCTTGGTTTGGGGTTACGTATAAGAAGCCAATGCCATATCCAAGGCTACAGAGTTTTTTATTTCTACAATATTGTTCACTAGTTTTGTAGTTTTACATTTAGGTTTACAAAGCTGTTTTTAAAGTTAATTTTTGTAAAAATGTAAGATCTATTCCTTATTTGTTTGTTTGCAGAAATCCAAACATTCCAATATTGTTTAAAAGAACAGTTTATTACCTTCATGTGAGTCTATCTGAGGCTGCAGCACTTAGTAAATGCTGAGCTTTATGTAAAGCACACTCACCGTCCTCCGGTATTGAACAGGCTCTTCATGGTCGGATTTTTGTTTTGTTTTCTTTAGATTTTGGTTTTGTTTTGTTTGTTTGTGAGACAAGGTCTCACTATGTAGTTCAGGCTGGCCTTGAGCTCACTGTGTAGCCCAGGCTGGTTTCCAACTGGCAACAATCCTCCTGTCTCAGCCTTCCAATGGATGGGATCACAGGCATGCACCAAGCTCTTTTGAATTTCTACATAAATGTTAAAAACAGTTTGGAAACATACACCAAATAAGTTAAAATTTTGAATGGCGTCATGTTGAATAGACAGGTCCAGCAGAATCGAGTCATACATTTGACAGTATTACATTTTGAGTAGCCACTTATTTAGTTCTGTGAATTTTTTTGGTGAATTAGTTTTCCTTCTACAGATCTTGTGTATACTTTATTACATATTTACACCTGATAAAGAAATGTAGCTCATAAAAAATATTAATTGATAGCTTTTTGGTGATATCTTTTGCACGTGAGTGAGTTCAATAAATTTAGATAATTAGGTGTTATTAAATAATTATTGCCATAATCTATTTACCTAAATTAAAATATTCAAATAATTTCTATATATGTATCCAATAGGAGAGCATCAAAGTACAAGGCACAACAAATTCACAATATTAGCTGAATACATAGATAAATCAACACTCTTCTTGAGGCAGGGCATGGTGGCTCGTGCCTGTAATCCCAGGACTTGGGAGGCTGAGGCAGGAGGATTGTTGTGAGTTCAAGACCAGCCTGGGCTACAAGGTGAGCTCAAAGCCAGCCTGAACTGCTTAGTGGGACCCTGTATCAAAAAGGCAAAAAAAAAAAAAGCAAGACAAGAAAAAAGAATATTTTTTCAGAGTGTAATTCAATCTAACTAACTGATTAAAAGAAATACAAACATGGTCATTAAAGACATGGAAAAGCTAAATGACACTACCAACCACTCTGTGACCTGTGATTAGCTAAAGATGTCAACAACAGTACCTACAATGCATTTACATTACCATAGTGGTATTTGTATGAAGATACAAATTTACTCCATTTGCAAAAAGGTGATTAATTTCACTGTGAATATTATTCTGAATATTTCTGCTGTACCTGTGTTAATTACATCCCTAAGGTACCAAATTAAAAGAACATACTTATTCCTTAGTTTACGTGTAAATTAAAACTTCTTGGCAAATTAGGCTTGGACATACATGCCTGTAGTAAGAACTTTCTGGGAGACCGAGGCAGAGTATTGCAAATTTGATCCAAGTCAGGGCACATGGCAACTTAATATGACCATTTATTTAAAAAATTAAAAGGCTGAGGATGTCATTCAGTGCTATAGCCCTGGACTTAAATGTCGTTTTAAAAATTACAGTGTAAATCTGATTGCTTTAATTCAATTTTAGCATGTAATATAGTCAACCGCTTTGCTTTATAAATGTGACATGAAAACTTAGTGAAGAAATCATCTATCTTTAGAACTAGATTAAATCATGAAAAAATAATAAACAATGGCACGTAAGTTACAATTTGGTTCAGTGAAGAAAATAATACAATGAATACATGTATGCAGTATGACCAAAAGAAAGAAATCACACACTAGCCTGACACAATAAAAAGTCAGAGATTAAACAGATACAGCTGAATGTACAAGTTTAATAATGGAAAATTACAAAGAACTTTATTCGAACAAATTTAAATGTTCAAAAAATGGATGGATTTCCTCAAGTTTCTTAGTTTTATCACACATACTTATCAAATACCTACAAAGGTAAACCTGCACCCTCATCTTCAGCATATTCCCAAGCCCACTCCAATAATGAAACAAAAGTTTAACAAAAAAAAACAAACAAGGGAATGCTGGGTGTGATAGCACATCACTATAATCCCTGTAATCAGAAGGCTGAGGCAGGAGGATCCTTGTGAGTTTGAGGCCAGCCTGGGCTACAAAATGAGCTCAAGACTAGCCTGAATTGCACAGTGGGACTTTTTTAGAAAAAGTTTAAAAAGAAATAACGCCAAAAAAGAAGTGTAAAAGAGTAATAACACTTCTGAAATGAAAAAGCAAGAATCAAAATTATTGTGACTACTGAGTCAGACTATCTATATACAAAACGCAGAAGTATGTGCAAATATAAGAACTATGGGATGTAACAAGTGTTTCATCTAAATGTTAATGTAGAAATTTATTGACATGATGAAAAACAATAAAGAAAATAACTTTAATAAAGCATAACATCTCTAATAGAACAATGCTAAAAATTTTTATGTGTAATTAGTCTACCAAAGTACAACACTGTCTTTTAGAACTGTTCAAACTAAATTAAAACATAAACCTTGAATATGTAGAAATATATACTATGTTTGCTGCTTGTCAGAATGAACAGTGGATAGATACAAATTAATCTACGGCACTGATACAGTTATAGTAATAATTGCACAAAAGTAAAATTATCACTAAACCATATTTAAAAAAATGGTCTATTTAAGACACTCTGTAAAGAATAGAACTAGACATAAAAAATAGTCCTACAAGAAATTTTCAGCATTTAAAAATAGTAATTAAGACAAATATGGTAATGGAGTTATCTACACAATTAAATTGACCAATGGAATAGAACAAAGAAAAAGAACCATAGGTCACTTTCTGGGTATTTTCCCAGAAGATCTGAAAACATCATATCACTCTGATATATGTGCACCCATGTTTATAGCAGCACAATTTGTAATAGCTAAAATGTGGAAGCAACCCAAGTGTCCATCCACAGGAGACTGGATTAAAAAACTGTGGCATTTTTATATAATGGAATATTATTCAGCTATAAATAAAGACAGTTTTGGGGACTTTGTACGCAAATGGTCAAAACTGGAGTCCATACTCATAAGTGAAATAAATCAGCAGTACATGAGCAGGCAACGTATTGTATCACTGGTGTAAGAACCTGAGGGTGGGAATATAAACTAAGAGACATGAAGGAAATCTGTTCAAAGGCAGGGAGCAGATGGGATGAGGGAAAGGAGAAAAGAAAGAGGCAAAATTGTATGTATGTATATATGTAGATACATATGTGCAGGAGGGCTAACATGGGTCTACTATTGTGTTATATCACTTAATGCTAAGAAATAGTTGATGACAGGTTATTCGATCAATCTTGTATGTCTGTGTGTGTTATCCTGAGCACACACTTTGAAGATATCAATTTGCAAAGCAGCAACTACTGTTGGTTTTCTGATGCTTTGTCTATAATTCAATTCTGATCTTACTGTTATTGTACTACTTTGCGCCTCTTTGTTAATGCTTTCCATTTTCTTTTTCTTGTTTTTCCTGTTGTTGAGATTATCAATTGTTTGACTAATTTCGTATGTCTGTATTTGTGTTCATGAATATACACTTAGAAGATATCAATGGATAAAGTAACAACCATTGTTGAGTCCATGTCACCTTGTCTGTAAATCAGTTTTGATTGTACTATTTCTTATGCTACTTTGTGTCTGTTTGTTAATATGTTTTTGTGCTTTTACTTTTGAAATAAAATTAAAAAAAAAAAGAACCGTAGGTGTCTAAAATGTATGTGAATCTACCACTACATGTTCTTGTGGCAAAGATAAATTTCCCTACAGATGGAGCGGATTATCCCCAAGGGAAAGAGACAGAGACAGAGACAGAGACAGAGACAGAGACAGAGAGTGCTAAAATGTACCTCAGCTACAAATCTCATGAAATGTTATTCCAGATGGGTTGCATACTTAAATGTGATAATCAAGTTTTAATATTTTGGAAGATTGTGGATATATGCATTCATTTTTCCTTGGACGAGAGTTATCTTTAAAAATATATAAGACATAAATCCTAAAATAGTACTGGGTGACTGAGTAGGTTAAAATGAAGAAGCCTAGTTGATCAAATGGCATAATATATGCAGAGATAAAAGAAAAGCAAGATAACTGTAGCATGACTGAAACAATAAATAGAAAATTAAAGAAATTGAAAAGTGATATTTAATAAAAACTGATTTCAATCAAGAAACTTTTAGAGGCACAGAAAACAAGACTTTTTAAAAGCCTGCCACAGAAAGCATCATAAATGAAAGTATGAAAATATTTTCATCCTTATTATCATAAGAATGTTAAACAGATGCAAAATGGGACTTCGTTCCTGCTATATTTGTATCAATGGTGAACTCATTACTCAGTATTTGCTTGAAATCCAAAAAAAGAAAATACTACATCTTACGAAAATGTAAACTTACTCAGTCTGGGAAAAATTTTCACATTGCCCAGGAAAGATGAACATGACTGAGAAATCTAATTTAAAATTATACCAGAAGAAATCTCTGTAAGCATTTGAGAAAGCACGTATAATTGTTTTAACAGTTTGTCATAGAAGATACAATTTAATATTGCTTAGTATATGGTTTGTTCTAAAATAATGGTGAAATTAATTATTACCATTATATTCCTTAAGACACACTTACAAAAGTTTGGAAATCTATGTACTTAGCATTGGTTAGTTTAACATGAGGCGATATAACCTAATAGTGCTCTGTCAGCTTCACCTGAGTAAGGAGCCCCCAGCGGATTAGTAAATTCTGGGTGTGTCTGTAGGACAGACCTACAGGAAATTGAAGACCCTCCCCTGAAGTGGGGGCACCAGCTTGTAGCATGGAGGGAATAAAAACAGAAAGAAGAAAGAAACGCTCCTGTTTTCGAAATCATTCTAGACTTTGGATTTTGATCTCCAGTTTCTTCAAGCTTCCAATGCAAACTCACACCATCAAATCTACAGTGAACTTTAAGGCATTCCATCTCCACCCCTGCACAGTCTTGATCCTTGTGCGTGGCTTTCAGCTTCCCGGCAGTAGCAGAAGGCAGAAAGCAAAGGACATGTTTCCATAATTATCCTTGAAGTCACATCACTTGTGACCGGCAAACCCCCACTCGCAATGCCACCTATTAATTGTCCCATCTCCCCTAACAGCACCACATTGGAGACAAAGTCTTTGGAAGAAATTTCAGATCAAACGATAGTGATCATAAATCCGAAAATGTATATTCTTTTATAAATTATTATAGCATGGAATGAGTTTGCTAAACTTAAGATAATGAAAACAGTTGAAGTTAGACATATTTTAGGGTCTGATTTTAACAGACTTCCACGTATTAAAATATGATACATGACTATTATTTTTCAATATAGTTTTAAAAAACTGTTGAATGATGTAGCTTCACATACTAGGAACAAGTTGGTCCATAGATTGTGGGTAACCGTGAAACCGACACATTAGGAACAATGCTTTTAATATAATGAGTGAATGAGTTGGAGGGGAAAATTCGTACCAGTAATGAAGAAAACTGGCTACTTGTACCTTTAACAAATCTATTAAAGTATCCTTGATTATCCAATCTAGTTTTTTGTTTTGTTTTGTCCTGTTCTTTTCTGTTCTGTTCTGCTCTGTTTTGTTTTGTTTTGTTTGGAAACAGGATTTCACTGTGTAGTGCAGGCTGGCCTCAAACTCATGGCAATCCTCCTGCTACAGCCTTTCATGTGGTGAGGTTACAGGCCTGTGCATTCCTCCTAGCTACCATCAGTAATTTGGAAATTTCCAGTTTTCAAGCTATACAGTTACACACATTTACATATAGAAACGTGTCATTGTAAGTTAGCCTTCTATGCCTGTGGTTTCCATATCCACAACATGCACCAACAGAGAATCAAACACAGTTATTTGAAAGTTGTTTCCATATCACATTCCCAGAATTTTTCTTGTCCTTATTCCCTAAACAATGAACTATAATAACTACTGAGGAAACATTTGCATTGTAATAGGCATTGTAGGTAATTACAATGATTACAGTGATTTAGAAAAGATGGGGTTATGGGCATGGGTCATGCACAAGTCTCCACTTCATATCAGAAACATAAGCGCCGTGGCTAGCGGTACCATCAGATGTCCTAGAACCAATCCCTGACACACACAGGGGACTAGTGCTTATAATTTGTGCAGTGAATTGTTCAGTTTGTAATAATTTCTAATATCATAAGTAATGTTAAGAATACCCTGAAAGAAAATAGATGGAAACTTTTACTGGAGAGTGAATATAATTTGATGAGAACATTCACCTGTAACATGTCCATACCATCAGTCTTCATGGACTTAATGAATACCATATTGAAATGTGAACTAATTCTACATACATTAATCTGTATTCACTAAGAAAGCAAAGCAAATCTTGCATCTTCTTGAATATAATTTTTAGGCACTGCTTGCTAAGTGAGCAGATACAGTTTTGATTTATTCAGTTTGTAGCTGTATTTGATTTGATTCTGAGTTATATATTTTAGTACCTGTGTTACTTTAGTATTATTCTTTTTTACAACGATTTATGTTTCAATTTTGGTCTAAGTTTCTGGAATGGTAAGAAAACATTTGCTCAGTGGAAGGGCAACCAAAAATATAATCCACATACCAATATAAAAGATGCTTAGTGACAAATTTAGTGATTTAGTTAAATAAATACATATGCACACACGTGTACATAAATACATAAATGCCCAGTATCTGCCATAGTCTGTGAACAAAAACAGTAGTTGAGAATAACAGAATAAGATAATTAGTCCCACACTTTTAATCCCACTGAACATCAAAATCATATAGATGGCGTAAAACACCCTGCAAATTGCACCTCTTTACTTTGTTCTTTTGTCTTCTGTAAAGCCTATCATCTTCTCTCCTATGAACATTTTTCAACACTAAGTTCAAATCATTTCGTGGCCCTTGGCAGCTGGGTAGCAGTTTCACAGCTACTGCTTTCACAGCTTCAGCTTTCTTCTATTGTCATCACCTCTTGGAAGTTTGAGTCAAACATGTTTTCTTCTACTTTTTATTTCAACATAAGAACAAATGATATCGGTAAATAAAATGATTGATTTCCTCCCACTATTTTGGGACCAAAGCTCCACGGACCCATATCATTATTTTATATCTCTCTTAATCAAATAAAATATGTGGTGAAAATATACCATAAAGTGTTAATTAAAAACGTCATTACTCTAATGCAAATATTGCTTTTAATCCTCCTAAAAATATTTTGTTTTGCTTCCAACCTACTCATCCCATCGTTCTTGAATTTCTGAATCTACTCTGAGAGTCTACCTTTGCAAGTGCCTTTAATTGAGTTGTGGCTACCTCTAGGTTCTTAATCTACTCAATCTTTAACAGGATTCTGTCAAATAACACATTGAAGTGTGCCCTTTTCCACCTTATCTGCAGCTGGCATCATGGGACTTTTGAGTCTTCCTCGAATAAAAATGATCATAAATGGTAAACATTGTGAATCACTTCCACAATGGAGGTAGGCACATAGTTACAGCTACAGATGGGGACTTTCAGAACTCTTCAAGAAAGCCACAAGAACTGCGGAATAAGTGTGTGTTTGGAGTGAGGGGGAGTATCTTTTACTGGAATACTTTTTTAATGTGTCCCTTGCATTTATCATATCTAACTCCTATAAATACTAAGAGCAAATGACTCATGGAAATTAACTCTCAAGTGAAAGGAACTTAACGCTTGCATTTGACAAACAGTCTCAGAAGCTCCTGCAGACATTTCTTATACCATTTACTTTTATCTGTAACTCTCTCCTGTCATTTTTATTTATATCACATCCATGAGTTTTCTAGTTGTTGTGGATACAGAAAATACTAGTGTAGCCTTTTCCTCAGGCTGTATAGCTTCTTAAAACCTAAGGAATGGACATAAACTCCTAAGATTGATACTATTTATGAAAGAAAATATATAGACATACACAAATATGATTATATGCATTCCCATTTTCTGTGTTTGTAAAGTCATTTAGAGATCACTCTTACCTGGGAAGTAGTGTTATGTATATTTTCATAGCAAGCAAATGATGATTCTGTGTCTCTGTACAGATGATTGATTTCTTTTACTATTTCCAGTTCAGTGTTCATGGCACTTGTTAGGATCAGATACAAAAATATATCACAGAAAGAACAGACAGTGAAACAACAAAATATTCATCAATATTTAATATACTATTTCAAAGGGATTGACTGCCTGGAGTTCACAGAAGGGACATGACACACGTTATTGCTCCTAGTAATAGGTTTAAGTTTTCTTAGATATTCTGTGACATACTTTGTACAGAAATGTTCATTCTCTGTTTTGAAACAGAGTCCATTCAGAATTATTCTTTCTGTTTCTATCCCTATATGTGTGTTTTATCCACCTCAAAAACTTTAAGTACCTAAGGTGTTCCTCAGAAAAATACCTGTCAGTCCTCATTCTATTCCTGGGGTTAAATGTCCATATACTCCTCGAGTCTTACTTTAAGAGAATAATAGTGAACTTCTTTGTGTGTGTGTACTGCAGGTTTCCTGGACTGTGGTCAAAAGCTTGTTATTTATGTTCTGAAACAAGCCTGTATCAAGTTCAAGCTGATAACAAATACTGGATAATATTTTGACAGTTACAATATAGTGTATGTGTAAACTTAGAAGGGAATCAATTTCTATTTTTCTTTCCTTCTTGAGAAAAATATGTTTCTGGACAACTCTTATAATGGCCTATTTACATAGATAAAGGTTTCCATCCTTCACTATATTTTCTGCACTATTTTTCTCACTAATGGCTACCATTAAGAGAGAATTTTGCAGAGGTCAAACAACTATGTGACAGTGGGTCCTGTACACCTGACCGTAGCTTCTCTTTTCATTGTTTCCCATTGTGCCTCAAAAAGAAATACAGATTTCATCCAAAGATATTGGAAATTCACACCATTCTTCCTTTGGCCAGAAGTTACTTCTCTAGCACTGACATTTCCACTTCCCATGGTTGTCCAGTATCAAGAAGAAACAATTGTGGTAAGACTTTTCACAGAGATAGTTATATTTCCTTGACTGATGAACTCAAACAGAACTTTCTTTTTCTATTCTGAAGCAAATTAGCATTACTTTTGCGTCAGAAGGTGCATTTACCTTTCCCTTAGAAAGTCAGAAACAAAAGCCTATCTTCCTCTCAGGGATCTTGAATTCAATGTAATCCGCCCAGAGTTGCTTCTCCCTTGCTGTACAGATGTAAAGAATTCCTTCATTCTTCAACATAAATGAAGATTTAATTTTAAGTAGATTACCCTAGCTTGTGTTTTCTCCCAAGAATGTCAACGTTTCAAAGCAGAGACCTGATGTCAATGTGTTTAAAAACAATAAGAAATGCTATTGATTTTTGAGTATTGACTTTGTATCCAGCTACACTACTGAATTTGTTGATTAATTCGAGGAGTTTTCTGGTGTAGTTCTTGTGGTCTTCCATGTAGAGCATCATGTCATGTGTGAATCATGATAATTTCACTTCTTCCTTTCCTGTTCTTATTCCTTTTATTTCTCTCTCAAAAGGAAAGAGCAACTTGGATGAGGGAAAAGAGAAAAGAAGGAAGAGGAATGTGTGTGTGTGTGTGTGTGTGTGTGTGTGTGTGTGTGTGGACACAGGATACCTAACATAGTTGTACTACTAACTTTTATTGTTCTATTGAAAGGAACAGTTAATGTTTAAGTGTATGAGCAATCTTGCATGTCTATGTTTGTTTATCTGAGTATCCAAACCGAAGATATCAGTTGGTAATACAACAACCACGGTTAATTTCCTATCACCTTGTCTGAGATTCTGTATTGCTTGTATTGTTTTGTTTTCTGTGTTATTTTCTAAATGTGCATGTGTTTGTAAAGATGTTTTCATTCTCTTATTTTTAAAATAAAAAAATAAAGATAATAACACCTGGAAGAGTGATTGCCCCAAGGTGGTAGACAACAGCAGCTTGATCAAACGGTTGTTGAGTTATGTTCATGAACAATGAATAGGTGCAAGGATTTTGTGATATACTCAATGCTATTATACATGCTATGAGTATATGTATGCGCACAAGAAGGTCAGGTGACCTCTTTCTAAAAGATGTCTATTTTTATGACACGTCATCATCATCGCCGTCATCATCATCGTCATCATTCTGAGCCAGGAAATAGTCTCTAGAAGATCTATTTCCTTCCCATAATAGTGTCAAATGGATTTTTGATCATTGGTACATTCATCTCTAAATAATACCTGCTTTCTAATTCTCTAAGTGGGTTATATTATATAAGGCACAAATGTCATGTGTTTAGGTTATTTAAAAATAACTTCAAACCACGTTTTAGACATTTTGCCAATAAATGGTTATATTACCGTAATGAAAGTTTTATGGCACTGCCTTTGAGTTACATCACTTATTAAGACAATCTCCTGAATAAATATTACAGTAATTTCCTTGTACAAACTTTGTAGATTATTTCATATATCTGGAATCAGGCATTTAAGGCAAACCTTAAACTGGGTTTACAGTTTTAAGTTTCTGTATCAACTGCCAGTGATTAAGATTGATGGTCAGGCTTGTTTGGAGAATCTCATCAGGTTTTATGAATACAGGAATTATTGACTGAGCCAAAGTCTTGGCCTCATTTTTGAAGACACTCATTTGCCCTGAATCATCATACACTCTTTTAAGAATATTGATTACACATTCACTTAGTTTGCATAAACTAGCAATTATGGTACTGCAGTGAATGAGTGTATTTCATGTTCCTAAGAAATAATTTCTCTTTGTAAATTAGCTAAAAGGCTGAGTAGAGTGTGTTCAATTTTCATATGATTAATTTATTGATTGGCGCATTAGATCACATGCCTGCAGATTTCTCTGATCTGTAAGTTGATTTCAAACTTCAACACTCCACATCTGTCCTGCTTGTCACCTGACACTATCATAAATACCTAGAGTGATAGTTTATACTTAGTTGTAGAATTTAGGTACTTCCAGAGCTCACAGACTTTGTTGTTCTTGCTGTATCTTTGCCTTTTAAAATTCCATGTTTTATTTGAGGTGCTTCTCTCGAGAGTCCATCTGATCCTGAACCCTCACCTACTGCAACAATCCAATATCTAAAAAAAAAAAATCATAAAAATGCCCACTGCAGGTGCTCGGTATATAGCTCAGCAGCATAACCACCTGCCTGGCAAGCACAAGGTCCGGAGTTTGATTCCGGGTAAAAAATAAAATAAAATAAAATAAAAGCCTGTCGGGAGTGTCTTCATCCTCCTTCATTTTGGATTGTATCGGTGTATGTGCAATTCACGGCAGCATGCACTCAGCTCTCAACATGAGCCACATTAACGTGAGGGCTCTGAACACTGCGTCTATACAATTGTTTTTTCAGTATTGATTTATTTATTTTAAAGGGAATGTAAAAAACAATAAAAATGATACAAAATTTCAAAACCAGTTGATAGGAAATTAATAGTGGTTATTACATTGCATGTTGTTATCTTCAAAGTAGTTGCTCAGATTACAGATATTAGTGTGTAAGTCTGATCAACTAGTGTAAACACTAACCCTTCAATTAAAAATTACTAGTACAATTAGCTTAGTGTCTTTCTCTTTCTCTCTCTCTATATATATGTACATATCCTTTTCTTTTCTCCTTTCCCTCATCCCAGTTGTTCTTTCCTTTTGAGCAGTTTCTTTCCTTTTGAACAGTTTCTTTCCTTTTCACAATATCTATTGTACCTTTTGGATTATGTTTACTCTTTCAGGTTCTTACACTAGCGAGACAGTACTATGTTTACACATGCAGATCTGATTTATCGCACTTATGAGTAGGGTCACTAGTTGCACCAGTTACCTACAAAAGACTCAAGACTATCTTTCTGTATGTCTGAGTAATACTCCCGTGGTTACAGCAGCACATTTTGTAATAGTTAAATCTTGGAAACAATCCAAATGACCATCAACTGAGGAATGGATAAAAAAGATGTTGTACTTTTATATCTAGTTCTTTTGCAATGAAATCTATCTGAGTGCTTCTTGTGTGTTAAGTGCAAGACAAAAAAATCTAGAAAAGGTAGAGTGGACAGAGTAAAAGCTTAGGAAGAATTTGACTTTTTCAGGATCCTGTTTGTATCTTATTTTAAAAAGCTGGCATAGATTCTAAAGTTTAGGAATGATATGATAATAATTTCAGAGAAATGTTTTTAAAAACCACTATAGTAGAAAAAGTACATCACAATAACATGACTATAAGCAATAAAATGTATATTTAATGCAACATAATCATTTTGAGGGCTGCTTCAGATATATTTACAAAGGAATGAATTACCTACTTGGAATGCAGTTGTATCATGCAAGAGACAAATAGGCTTGCTTACATGTAGTTAGCAACAGCTTGCATTTAACTATGATACATCTATTTTTGCCAATAATTTTGTTTTAGAATAATTTCAGTGATGTAGTTCTCACCAGGATACATTTAAACTATCTCTGCACACACGAAATCATAAATGCAGGCTGTCACAAATAGTTATTTAGAGGAACATAAGGGAAGGG
This sequence comes from Dinomys branickii, assembly GCA_004027595.1. Lineage (NCBI taxonomy): Eukaryota > Metazoa > Chordata > Mammalia > Rodentia > Dinomyidae > Dinomys > Dinomys branickii. Next base: position 120,101 of record PVLD010002220.1, read on the forward strand.
CTGGTTTTGTGATAATGTTTTATTGGGACAAATAGGGCATATTTGAGCAAAGAGGAAATATTTTCATAGAAGAACTGGAGTTCCCAGATGATATGTAGCTATAAACTTCAATTTAAACCTATGGATGAAAATTCATTGATTATTAAAGAAATATAATGATAAGGTGTACATTGAATACTTTCAAAGTTTATGCATTTCTCACTGAAATTTTTAGAAAATCCTAAAGACATGATCTTAGACTAAGAACAAAATCAAGTGGATAATTCATGCCAAATTTTATAATCTGTGTATGTAACACCAAACCAAGATAAATTAGTATTGTTCTCTTAAATTTCTAAGAAAATAAAAATTTAAAATATTCTCTTTCTTCCATGCTGTTTCTGCATTTCCCCTGGAACAAGAGTTTTAATTTTACTGTAGATTACTAGTGCAACAAGTTGTGTGTTACTGGCCATGAATAAATTAATATGATTTGCTGTATGGAAGCAGATAGTATCTCAGAAAATTATATATATATATATATATATATATAATTAAATTCAGAACATTGCTCTTGCCAAGTACAGCATATTTTATAATTGAACAGTTTTTCAAATGTACATTTAATATCAAACTTTCTAGGTTGTACTTCTGCTGCATTTGTATCACATCTGACAAACAGTTCTATAGGGATCATGGCAAAATAGGTGCTCAATTTTAATGAAGGTTCTTTTCTTATGAAAACTTTCTGAAAGAAATTTGATATGACTCTTTTCAGATCATCTCAAGAAGGTAAGGATTTTTTTTTAAATTCCTACCATATTTCTATTTCAACTGTGCTTTTATCATACAGTAATTTTCCTTTCTCTAAAAATGATTTGTAATTAGAAAGGCTTTCTCCTGCTCTTCAGAATGTGCTGGGACTGTGGCACATTACACTCATTCTTCCATCAGTCCAGTGTTTTTAAAGAAAAGTGTGAAATGGTGTTAACAGGCTTTGGCATATGTGTTATTCAGGAAAGGTTACTGAGCTGCTTCACGGTGAGCCAGAGCACCCAGTCTTGTTCTGTCCTGTAAAAACAAAAGCCAGAATGAAGATTTCACCACTGTACTCCACTAGCGTGCTGAGCCCACACGGAATGCAGTGGTTGGGCAGAAATTCTCCTAATGATCCCTCCGCAGACAGCCTGGAAACTTAAAGCTCTTTAATATTCCAGCCTCATTATTCTCATTTTCTATAATTTAACAACTTCTCCTATTATTCTTAATGGAAAAGTCATGCAATATTGAGCATTAACTGCTGTTAATTTCGTGCTGTATATCATTTGCATTTTGTTATTGGTGGAGAGTAATTAACATGCTTTAATTATCATACTGATTGTCTTTTTTAGTTTATAAGAATAGAGTCATCTCATCCTCACTGATCTTACCACAGCATATTTTATTGTTTCCAATAATAGTATCCTGGGATATACAAGACAAGTTTTTATGGGCAAAAAAAATGTGTGATTCTGCAGTAGTAGGTTTTCCAAATGGTTCAGTTTCGAATAGAATAATGTCACATTTTATAGTTCCTATCAAAAAACATGGAGTCTTATTTCTGTGGCAGGACAACGCTCTCCTTTTCTGCAAAGCGAATTGCAGTTATATTGCACTATTATCACACAAGAAAATGTTTTCTTGCATTCCATTCGGAGTACATCTTTTATTCCTTTGTATTTCTAAAGGTTCATGTGAAAAATTTTGCAGTGAATATACTTGTAAGTTAAAGAAAGCTACCCCGCGAGAATGTTCAGTACCTTCCATTGCTTTGTACCAAAAATAATGTTTTTCTTTGATTAAAACATTTAGCTTTTAATGTGTAAAATTATCAACTAATCCTCTATATGTGAAAACAGAATATGTATATACAAAGGAATTGACTCTACAGTTATTAAACACCTTGTGATTATCAGCAACAACTTCGTGTCATTTTGAACATCCAAACAGAACTTCAACAAGATAACTAACTGCTTTAGTAGGACAAGGGTGTATTTGGTGAAATGCACATTCTGAACTGAGTTGCTGATCATAGTGCTTGTACTATATCCACAGAAGGTCACTGCAAAAAACATCCTGACAATGGAGAATGTAACATATTCTCTTATGAACTGTTATTGGACCCCGATATTGTATTGTGCATCATGAATGATGTGGCAAAATAATGTGCTGAGTAAAACAAATCTAGACTAAATCCATCCTTTTATTTTGACTTTCAGAAGGGAGAATGAACTGAAATAGAGTAGACTAAAACAATAAAATAGATTATTAAAGAAAGTAGGGGTAATTCCTAGAGCCATGGGTGGTGGCACAAACCTGCAATTCCCGCACTTGAGAGGCTGAGGCAGGAGGATAGTTGTGAATTCGAGACCAGCCTGGGCTACAAAGTGATCTCAAGGCCAGCCTGAACTGCATAGTGAGACCCTGTCCCAAAAAGACCAAAAAAAAAAAAAAAAGAGGTAATTCCTTATTATATAAATAAAGCCATTTGTCATTGGTAAGAACAGAATTGCAAATCAATGCTCCAAAAAATACACCAGTGAGGAAAGACAGACTCCACATTCTCTCTGATTCAGATATATTCTCAATGTTACCACGTATCTAGATTCTATATAAAGCAAGTTGTATACATACTTGGTGCATTGTTTTTCTTCATCTGTTCAGTGGAGCTATTGCTACAGTCTAGTTAAAGACTGTTGTTGATATTAATACTGACTACCTTACCACAGTACTTACTATACCTTTGAAAGTCTTAAAGAAGAACTTTGATTTTAAAAATTGATCGTCAAGAGCGTATTATAAAACAAATTTTCTGTGAGGACCATTCCCTTTGAAAATAAATGGATTCTGAATGTTACCTTCCTCTTCAGAGGCAGATTTGTTTCTTTCTCTGGGATCAGTTTTGTCTTGGTTTTATTTTGGGTCTGCATATGGCCCCAGCATGACTACGGCAATTCTACATCACAGACACTCAGATCTAAATTCATATTTGCCATAAAGTGCCTCTCAGAATAGAAAATATCATCAAAAATAGTTCTAAATTATCCAGATTGGTACATCTTGCCCAAATCAATAATCGATTTGAATTAACTACAGCAAAGAGGTAAGTCTCCATCAGCTTGTATGAATGTAGGTCACGCACACAGGTGTACTTGTAGAAGAGAAATCACACTAAAACCGTAGGTGAGGCTATCCTCAAGTGGAAACTTCGGACATTCTCAAAAAAGATGGCAAATAGAAAATTGCTGCAAACCAAAACAATAAAGCGAGCAGACAAGGAAGCAAAAAACAAACAAATGATTTTATGAAAATGCTACTGCGACAGTTTAGTGTTTTGTGACCTAAAAGTAAATCACATAATCTGGGAACTTAAGAAAACTATCGAAGTACTCAGATTCTCTTGCTCTACATTAATAATAATAAAAAAACTCATTTCTTTTTGAGAATTTTATGTTATTAACAAGAGGATCCTATAAAATGCTTATATTAATGCTTAACACTGGTCATTATATGAAGGATAAATGCCATATTAAATTATAAAATGATTATAAAATTCAATAAAACAATTAACCAGAGAAACTTGAAAGCTTCATGGTAGAAAACTGGTTAAGTAGTATTTTATTTGCATAATATATAAATAAGGTGTAATTAGTGTTGGAAGGATGAAAACTATAAACAGACTTGTTACTTGGTGAAAGAAAATATGAAAGGAATAAATAAGGACAGTCAAATCTTTATGAACATGTAATATTATATAGTATATTTAATTCAATATAAATATGGAAAAGACATTTTTCAAATCTGTAAAAGGCAAAAGGGAAGCATTTGAAGACCTTGTCTCTCCTCCAGCTTGTGATTTCCTTCTGTTGCCCCTTCTTGGCAGATATCAGCACTGAACTAGCTGGTAAGGCAGAAACGTGGTTTGTGGATGCTGGGAACCAATACCACCAATTAGAGAAGGGGAATTTGGAGCTGCAGCACCCCTTAAAAGCTGAGACTGATAACTAGTCTGACTTCAGCTCATTTTTCAAGGACTAAAAGTAGAAACAATGGAAACCACAATAGAGAGGAATGAGGTGATTAAAGTCCTTAGAGAAAATAATTATCGAATCAGAATGTTTACTTGTACAACTATTGCTTCAGGATTAAGAGGCAATAGGCAATTTCTGGATACAAATATATGTGAAAATGGTACCGAAACACTTAAGAAAGACAAGAGGGAAAAGTGAAACACAAAGGGTGTTCACTGGGTGGAAAGACAATTAGGCTAGATAGAAGATTTAGATGAAGTAATGGAGAAACATGAAACTCTAACAAGAATTAATAGAGGGTAAAAATAGTGATGAGGATTGCTATGTTCCTTAAAATTATATTTAACATCAGAAGGAAATCACAACTGCATTACTGAATTTTACAAATAGTGTTTGTTGAAAATATTAAATGCTAGATTATCTAGAGGTGTATTCATATACCACCGTTGTACTCCTTTATACTGAATTTAAAATCATTTCCTAGTTTGGAGAACAATTTATAATTATACATTATATAATCTAATTATATATTAAATTATGCAGTTTTTGTATGTACTTACACAGTATTTTCACTTGTAGGTATATAAAGTTGATGACTAAGTTTTTGTACACAAAGAGTAAGAAAATATAAACAAGTTAAAGAAAACTTCTATATAATAGGCAAATACATACAAAAATTATCAGTTAAGATTTTGCTCCGGTTACTTTAAAAAGATGCTAAATACAAACAAGATACACAATTCAATATCCTTTCAATGGGAAATCCACACTCAGAAGCAATCTAGGGGAAAAGGATGGATTTTTTTATCTGAGACATTTAAGGAACATAGAGCCACCTTCCCTTGCTCTTCTGTTTTCTGATACCCCTCGACCTCCAGCCCAGATCTCTCCATGTGTTCTAGACTGAAGGGAGGCAGACAGGGTTTGAATAGGGAATTTCAAGGTAAATTGCATTTAAGGAATACGATAATGAAGTGCAGTGTAAATAAAGCATGCATATATTTTAATCTAACACTCAAAAATAAAATACCAAACTTGAAATTCTTGTTCTCCACTACCTCTATCCTAGCAATCAGGTAAAAAGCTTCTCCCGTCCTATCTGATGCTTTTCTATCTGAAGATCTTATAGTTTCTTGCTTCTCCTGCTTGCCAGAGAGTAGCAATTTAATTTATGTGCTCTATGACATTTCAGTTAAAAGCAATAGATCATTAATCTTTACAAAATACATTTTATACATCCTAACAATGTATAAAAATACATCTCCAAAAATAAAGTAAAATAAAAACTTCAAAATCATAAGCAGAAAAATGTAAAACAATGAAATAAAATATAGTAGGTAGCTGTAAAGTACTTCAAAATTTAAAATACTTTAGATGGGAAATCAATGAAAATGATATAATGCGATGGACTAAGATAGTTAAGGATTTACTTTCAAAATAAGACAATAAAAGCTGCATATATTTAAATCTAATATTCAAAAATATTATTCGCTCCTATGCAGAGAAACAATAAAACACATAAGAAGTGAAAATGTAAAAGGTTGTATTATGAAGTTTAAAATAACAATGTCAACATTATATAAATTTTAAAAGGAATGCAATGATTATGAAAATAGATTATTTGAAATTATTGGCAGGGCTGGGAATATAGCTCAGTGGCACAGCATCTGCCTTGCAAGCACAAGGTCCTGAGTTTGATTCCCAGACTTCAAATATTTATTTCTTTGCAGTTAACAATTTTTTCTAAACAGAAACACTGAATCTACTGAAATAGAAAGTAGGTAAACATCTTGAAGACATAGGAGTAGGAAGAGATCTCATGAACAAAAACCAAACTGCATACTTCCAAAATACAATCGGGACCTCATCTTATTGAAAACTTTTTGCACATCCAGAGAAACTACCAACAGAGGAAAAAGAAAACCCACAAATTGGGAAAAACTTTAGCCGACCATTCCTCACTCAAAGGACTTCTGTCTAGAACATATAAAGAACTACAAAAAGTCAGCCCCCTCAGATTTAAAGACCCAATCCAAAAATGGGCAATTGAGATGAATACACACTTCTCAGATGAAGATATGCAAATAGAAAACAAACACATGAAAAAATGTTCAATATCATTATTCATCTGAGAAATGCAAATTAAAACAACACTGAGATTTCATCTCACTCCAGAGAGAATGGCTATCATCAATAAATCAACCAATAATAAATGCTGGCCAGACTGTGGGGAAACGGGAACCCTTCTCCACTGTTGATGGGAGTGTAGACTGGTGCAATCACTGTGGAAATCAGTCCGGAAATTCCTCGGTAAACTAGGACTAGAGGTCATATTCAACTGAGCTATTTCTGATTTAAGTATTTTTCCAGAAGAACTACAAACAGCATACTGCAACAACGTATGTGCACCCATGTTTATAGCTGCTCGATTTGTTATAGCTAATGCGTGGAAGTAACCCAAATGCCCATCCACTGAGAAATGGTTAAAAAAAGATGTGGTATTTTTACATAATGGAATATTACTTAACTTGAGGCTTTCAAATGTAAATGGATGCAAGGAATGTCCATAATCATAAGTGAAATAAATCAAACACATGTGTGTAAATATCATATTGTCTCACCAATGCAGAAATCTGAAAGAGTAAATAAAATCTGAAAAATATAATAGATACTGTGAAAGGGAAAGAAATTTCTCAAGGGGAGAGAACAAGTAAGATGAGGAAAAAGAGAAAAAGAAAGAAGGGAAAAATATGTCTTTGTGTGTGTGTGTGCGCATGTGTGTGCGCGCGCGTGTGTGTGTGTGTATACACACAGGATAACTGAGAGAGTGGCACTACCGACTTCTGTTGCTTTATTGAAAGGAATAGTTAATGTTTAATTGTTTAATCAACCTTAAGTTCCTGTATTTGTTTAACTGAGTAACCAATATGAAGATGATGATACATAATACAATAACTATTGTTAATTTCCTGTCATCTTGTCTGGAACTCTGTGTTGCTTCTCTTATTTGAATGTTGTTTTGTTTATAACTGTTTGTTAATGTGTTTTTGTTCTTTATCTTTAAAAGTAAAAAAGAAATTAAGGTAGTGTCATCAATATAGTTAAAATATTCAGGTTTATTCGCTTATGCAAAAAACAAAAAATGTACTTGAAATTTTAGACAAAATCTCATGCGTGATATACTGCAATCAAATGCTTAGGGTAAAATGACACAGGAGGTTAGGTATATGATGCATAGTATTTTATTTGTTGGACCTCTAACTTTGAAAGAATATTTGATGTTAAGGGAAAAATTCTATATTGGTTTAGGAAGAAAATTGGGTAGAAATGCATTAAAATATCGAAAACTATTTTCTCCATATGGTGGAGGCATACATACAAATACACATACACACACACACACACACACACACACACACACACACCCCTCCTATTTACAATATATTATTTTCATACTTAAGTAAACACAACATAATGGGTTTACCTATTGCTACTATTAGAAACAAGAAAATTTTATGTTTCATTCAAGAATGGGCAAGACCAGACAAGGATAGGAAAAACATTTCATGATAATTATGGGTGCATTGTTATATATGGTCTTGAGAATTACATGATTCAGAACATAAATGGGTACTGAAAAACAAATAAATTAAAAATTTATTGGCAACTTTTTCTAGATCTTTTTTAAAATCACGTAGAATTTGTTACTATTGTAAAAACAATACTAAAAAAAATAAATTACCCAAACAATAATCATTTTTTAAAGTCATGGTAAATATAAAAAGGCTAGTTGTCAAAACAGTAGCTTTACGACCAGGAAAATCCATTTCCATTCTGCATTATTTGTCAGAGGTCTCTTTTTGGAGAATATTGTATCCTGAAGTTAGTATTCTATTTTTAGAAGGAAAAGTATATTGAAAGGTCTTTCATAATATGAAACCACTAACAAAATATGTGCAAACTTAGGCCAAACTCAAAATGCAAATCTTATTTAAGGAATATTGAGTAAATAGAAATAATGTTCAATATGTAATGCAAAATGGTAATATGAGTTCCCTAAATTACAATTTTAAGCAACTATGAAGCTTTCCAAAGCTGCTGTAATGAACAATTATTTGGAAAAAAGCTTCAAAAAGAAAAGAAATTGTAAATTTTGTTCATAGAATGAATTCATGGTAATTAAAAAAAAAACTCCAGTGAAAATATTTATCTTTGTAGTCTTTAAATGCAATAGGGTAAAATTCATGAAGACTGACTTAGAAAATATCTGCATAATATATGCTTCCTATTAAACCCATTTGTTCATATTTTAAGAGAATTTTGAGATTATATATGAATCTCAATAGTAACTTTATGAAGTTATTTTTTTCAGTCACCAAATTGGGAAAAGGAGGATTCGGCTGTCCTAACACAGATTAAAGGGTGCCCTCTACCTGGAAAACTCCTTAGGCACACAGTGTCCCCAGGATTACTTGGTTCAAGCCCCATGGGATCTCTCACTGCCAGCTTCAGGGACTAAAGGATTTCTATAAACATGTGCCTTCATCTTTCATTAAAGTGTTCAGAGAAGATGACGGAGGCCAAACCACAAAATAATTTACACATTGTTCCCTATCAAACTTGACAATGCTTCCGTGTATGCATGACTAATAAGGGCTTTTAAAAATATCCCCTTTAGTAATCTATGAATTGATCAAATCCTTCTTCCTTCTAATGTGTATTATGCCTTCCTGTGGATAAGATTTCCATTCATTTATATTTGCTGTATATTTCTGTCACACAATGCTTTGAAATAAATCTCACTAGCAGCTTTTACAAAGCATTTTAAAATCCACGATCATATGCCTAATTTGCTAGTCAAGATTCATCCCATTTGCAAAGAGGAGATAGAGATCATTTATGGATCGATTGAGAAGGTTAGGGGTTATAACACACCCAGCGCTCGGCACATGGCCTAGGAAGAAATAACCACTTCACACTGCGTGTCCATTTTAGTTCCCTTCAATTCCCTGAGACCAAATTCTTCAAATGGTAAGACCTGTGTTTTGCTTCCATGTTGTGGAATTTGCTTATATTCATTTATTCATGATTTATGAGAATTATATATTAATCTTTAGCCCTCCTCCCTGAGTGTAATGGTTTCTCACTGGATTCATTCTTTTTGTTTTCTGTCTCCTACCACTGTATCTTCAATGCAGAGTTAGAATTCTGAAAAATAAGAGAGAGACACACACAAAACTGGGTCAGTTGCGGGGCGGTGCCTGTGAGTTCCTGCGGATTATCATCTGCATCGTGAAAAGCAGGGACTCCATGCTCTTAGTCTTTATCCTACCTGCCCCCCTGTATGACATACTATGTCTGCTCCAGCCTTTCTCGCTGCTTGGGGCTGTGTGTGCATGTGTGCGTGTGTGGAGAGAGACAGTGTGTGTGTGTGTGTGAGAGAGAGAGAGAGACTGTGTGTGTGAGAGAGACAGTGTGTGTGTGTGTGTGAGAGAGAGAGAGAGAGACTGTGTGTGTGAGAGAGACAGTGTATGTGTGTGTGTGTGTGTGTGTGTGTGTACATTTTTTTCTTGCCTTTCCAGTCCTCCTTCTCCTTTGCACTTGAGGGACGAATGCCCAAATTTGTTCCTTCTTCAGGATCTCTGCCAAAACAACTTCCATTACGATTCTAGAGCAAATTTCCTCTTAGTCACGACCTACGCCAAAATACCTGTAAAGTGAATGACAACTTCTTACATCTCCATATTTGCTTACCAGGCAAGCAAATTCCACGTAGAGAAATATAGAACTATACTTATGGAAAATTATATCACAGGAAGGTAGTGTATTACAGCCATTGAAATGGCAAACGAGCAGAGGCACAATAGAGTTGTAGAAAAGACGTGATTGTGTCTCCAAAGAAAGTTGTCAGGAAAGAACAAAATTAAAAGACAGAATAATCGGCTGGAAATTAATACTACTTTTTACTTATATGGTGAAAATTACGTGATAAATTGAAGCTGTAGGTGTTAAATTCTTAATAGAAAATGAGCAAAAAATAGTGTAAGTACAGTAAATGGATTTTGTTTTTCCAGCTGTAGTTTGTTTTGGTAGTTATTAATTACGTTATGCATTTTATCCACATAATATTATATCTGCATGCTTATAGGATTGTTTATTAAATCTCACCATCACTTTTAAAACCCATTTTAAGTATTTCATTTACTTTAAAAAAAGAAGACATTGATAAACTATTTCAGAAAAGAGAGTTTTGAGAGAATCTGTAATATATTGCCTCAAAAAAAGTTCACCCTGAAGACAGGAAAAAGATAATCTAAGATTCTCAGTGAATCATCCATTTTAGGCAGTTAACAACCCTCTTAAAGTTAATTTCATGTAGAAAAAGGATATATGTTGTTGTAAGGGTGAAAATGTTTTTATAATTTAATTCCCTATGGTTAGAAAATACTTTACCTACTTAAGTTAATCACATAGTAAAAAAATATAACTGCGTATTTTTCAGTATGAACTTAGAAAATTCCATAAATTATCTTTGTGTGTGGCAAAGTGAGAAATGTCTCTATGATTGCTTACATTCTCATGCTTAAACAATTGTATTTTTCCTTATCTTTTTTCTATTTTACTTTCTTTTCTAAGGAAATGTTAGATAATTTTTACTATCAAGCATTTACTTTCTCTTCCACTTAAAAATGGTAAGTAGGTCACCATTATGAATTACCATCCATTAATATGAATAGTAATTCATACTATTGCTATTATTCACATATAGAGTAGATTCCCACAGGTCATATCATTATTTTACTTATTTTACAAAAAGTCAAATTATATTAAATGAATAATGCAATAAGATACTTTATTGGTTTTTTACGAAAAAACAATCAATCATGTTTTGCTCTTAAATGTATAAGGAAAAGAGCTTTAATTTTAAATGGTATCTACATAACTTCTTAAATAAAATTCTATCAGGTTCCCATGTATAAACTTTTCAAAATAAACATGGTGTGGCAACTATTTGAAACTCTTGGATGAGGACTGGTGGAAACATCAGCACTAGTTCTGCAGACCAACAGCACAGAAATGGGGGTGGCAATTAATTCACCCTAATATTCTCATTAACATTCATTTAAATATGGGAAACAATGAACAATTTACAGTGAAATTTATACTGGTCAGGTTTGTAAGAAATTTTATAGTCTGAGACAGTTCCTCAAAATCTTTCCAAATGAGAACCACATTGTGTCATATGTAGTATGATAAATACATGCTGTAAGCACCTATTAAAAGTTGTTTAATTAGCATATACTAATTAGGGTATTTCATTGATAATGTAAAAGAAATCTACATTTGCCTAAGATTTATACATTTTCAAAACAACTAAAAATAGCTTAATTTAGGAAATACACTATTCTCCAGAGGTATAATCTGAAAAAGCCTTAAATTTTTATTATTAGTTCTTATACATGCTAGGAAATGGATCAAATGATAACTTGGAAACATTATGTGCTCAGATCATGCTATCATAAAACTGTAAATACACTGGAGTAACACAAAAATAAATACAGCATCATTGTAGTGACACCCACAGAAATACATATAAGAAAGAAATAGAATTAAACTAATATGATAATACTATAAAAGTAATAGTCCATGAGAAGAGTGGTAAAGAGTCACATTTGCTCTTTGATATGCCTTGGTTACTGTCCCGGAAAACAGATCAAAGAAAAGGTACCCACCAGATCCAGAAGCCAGTTGCTAGGGAAGGTCAGTGACCACTCATGAATACACGTGTGGGCTCCCAGGCTACTGTTAGTAGATTAGTGATACGTATCACTTCAGGTATTGTCACAAGGACATCCAGATACTGCCCACTGTTGATATCAGTCACATAAAGTATCATTGTGCATGAGGGGCACCGGCAGGTGAACCACTACATAAGTCTTTTCCACTTGTGGAGAAATTTTTTTTTTTTTTTTTTTGTGGTACTGGAGATCAAACTCAGGACCCTGCGCTTGCTAGGCAAGCGCTTATTCCACTGAGCTATATCCGCAGCCCCACACTTGTGGAGAAATTTGAGGCAGCCTTTGAATCTAAGTATCTCATCAGTAGTTGATGTTTGTTTGTTACGAAGCATTAATCTCTAGATTTCCTGAAAAGACACTTAGACATCCAGTTAGTACAAGTGTCATTTAGGCATAGTGGATTTCTCAGTCATAAGCAGGAAAGAAGGAATAGAGGAAAGAGATACTGTGAGAAAATTTAGAAGAAAACAAGGAGAGGTTATGGTGGAATTTATCTTTAAACTACCATAGAAATACAGTCCTTGCTCTCAATTAAGACAAATATGAGTACAATTCTTCCAGTGGTGTCTTATAGAAAGCGTGCCTCTAACGGATGAAGAAATTTGCGGGGAAGGATGGAAAGTGAGGCTCTTAAGTAGACAGGTTATGCCCAAATTGCAGAGGCACAATTGCTCAGTCATGTCCTGTTTGATACAATCACTGTGCCATCTGCATGTCACTTGTCCTCAATGAAAAATCACATCACAATAACAGCTCTCTACAATGTGTGTAAAGACTAAATTAAACCATACAAGTAAAACACTTACAATATTGTTGGTGCTGATGAGCAGTTGAAAAGTGTTAAGTGTGTGCTTTTAAAATGTAGACTGTTCTTCCGCTGACCTGCTCTAATCTTTATAAAAGATATATTTTTAAATGCAGCACCCAAAATACCACCCTAGTTTTAGTTTTTAAAAATTTTCTATTAAATAACATGGTTTGCTCTTCTCCTACCTCTGTAGATTTTCTGTCTTAGCTGAGACTATTTTGTGAAATGCAACACTACTTGTCTTACAGAACTGTCCAAACTTTGGTACTAGATACACACACACACACACACACACACACACACACACACACACACACACACACGAGATCACATAGACCTACTTTACATTATTCACATCAGATTCTCTTTTCTATCTCTCCTCTGGACCACAATCTTGCTCTTACTTTTGCTCTCCCAAAATCTCAGCATCTGGCTTTCTTTAAGATTGCAGACAACGGAAAGCTTTCATAGAAGTGTGGTCTCAACCACAAATGGAGTGATCAAGCTGTTTTCCCCACGGCACTGACTGCAGCTCATGTTCTGTCTTGTATGTTTAGATGCATGGATAAGCAAATTACACCACCCATCCTCAGACAGTCACTCTTCAAAAGTACTTAGAAATATTTTGTGGTAAAATACAGTAATGGATAAATCATAAATTAGTTGGGAAAATCTATGTTTCAGATCATACTGGAGAAAACTTGTCTTCTAAACAATGGTATCACTGGTAAACAATGTATAACTTTGAATTGGTGAAGGAGAAGATGGCCTTTATAGTCTGTTTATGGTTTCTGTTAGAAGGTAATTTTTCACAAACTTAAATAAAATAAGTATAGAATGAAACATGTCCAGTGAGCAAAAGAACCTGGGGAAAAGCAAAACAATCCAGACAAGCACAGAATAACAATGCTTTATTTAACCAAAAGTGGAAAAATATTATTGAGGAGGACTAGACAGGTGAAATTTTATAATAACTTCTGCAGTTCATTACAAATTGTATTTATTGGATTGCATCATAAAATGTATATGATTAAGAAAATGCAGAGGCTCTAAGTTGTCATATAGGGTTTTTATTGTTTTGAACTAGAAATAGTCTCAATAAGAAGTAGATCAAAGGTCTGATCAGCTGTTACAGAAAAAATTAATTTGATATTGAACTCTAAAACTGATTTATTTCCTTTACAACTGCTTGATAGCTTGTATGAGGAAGCTATTGAGACATAATTTACAACTAGTTCATCTTGGATGATATAGCAGGAACTGGATTAATTAACATAGAAATTTTGGGGTTTTCTGATTTAGTTATTACTACAAGTTATATGGAAACCTTAATGGGCAATGGGAAAACTTGATTTCATAGTATTTTGATTCAAGTTGTGTGATGGATGGACAACTTGTGGTCAGTTTGTAACACCCAGCAGAACCACACCAGTGTGCTGTAGAGTGCAGCGTGTGGGAGGCCCACTTGCAGATTGCTGCCATCAGGATAAGAGGCCAGACTAGAGAAGGAAAGAAGCTGCTAGAAGCTATAGGGAGCTGTTGGTTTTCCTAGAGGAGCTTGTCATGCTGGATTTCCTAATGAACTTGGCTGTTCTTATTGCTGAAAGAGAGTGGGAACTTACTATTTCTAGGAATGGGGACAGTTAACTTTGGGGAGCTCTGGTCCTCACCTTGAGCATCGCTTCCTGACTCCAGAGGAGGTGAAGATGGTGTACTGCTCAGTCTCCTAGAGAGGCTTGTCACATTGGCTTTCCTGGTGAGAAGTCAGCTGTTGTCACTGGCAGAAGATCTTGGGACCTCATTGTCCTGAGGATGGCTTTGGTACTTTTCAGGGAGCTCTGGAACTTTGAACATGCATCCTGGAGCCAGTGAAGAGATCTCAGCCTTCTGGTACAGATCTTTCATCCCACTGGCACAGACTTTCGAGCTTCCACCACTGATCTTTGGGCCTTCCCAGTGCAGATTCTTGAAACAGACTTGCAGGAGACCTTGTCATGGGCTCTTGGCCTCAAATTGGACTCAGAGGGGTCATTGTTATGGGCTCTAAGTTTTCAGCTGGACTCTTGCAGGACATTGCTGTGGGATCCAGGCCCTCAGCTGGATTCTTTGGTCATTAGTATGTAGATAGATTTCCTGCAATCTTTTTGTATATAACTCTTTGGATGACTATTATAAAATAATCCTGTAAATTATGTGTATTGTTCCCCTTTCAAAGCTCCAAATTATAGCAAGTTCTGAAGACCATGTTTTCACAGAGGTGATTCAGATCTTCAATTATACATTGGCTCAAGTGATTATGAGCATAGTAGGGACAACACTAGGAGGATTATCTGTTCCACATCTTCATGGATGATATAAATGCAGCACTGTATTCATGGCTATTAAAGTATATCGTGGAAATTACAGTAAAAATAGAATTTCTTCAATCTGACTGCTTCAGAGAAAAAAACAAAGTATGTTATTTATCAAATTTGAAATAATTAGATTTTTGTAGGGGATTTATTATATGTGTTGCCTATACTCTACATGTTATAGTGTGAAATTAGATCAAGTTGTATCATCAGGATTATCAGAGACTTTTTGTATGTAACCACATTATTTTACTCTTTTTAAAGATGAATTTCCTTTTTTTTTTTTTTTTTTTTGTCCATACTCTTCTATGAAGGGGCTTTTTCTGAAGTGCTCCATTCAATTTTTAAAGTAATTCACTTGGAATATGCTACTGAAACTAGAACTGAATATATCATAACATGATTGGAAGGAAGCAGTCTGTATTTTATGATGGTATAGCCATTTATTAAAATACAACTATGAGTACTAATGCACTAGAAAACCAAGCAGGAGGTTTTCTGGGAAGTCTGGTAGAAATCAGTTGCCTTTCCATTATAAGTAGCATAGGGTGGGGATGGGGTTAATCATATCCCTTAGTTATCATGGGCTGATCAGGTCCGCAATCTCCTGAATGAGTGTACAGTGAAGGCAAAATAAAAAGAGGCAGATGGAATGATTTCAGGGCTCCAGGAGGATCAAAGCGCTCTCACAGAGTCTGAGATTCTCTCAGAGCTAAGACCAAGATCTTCTTTGAGTACCCTGTATTTATCTGGTTATCAGAAGAAGGGAGGGGAGTACTCAAGAAGAGTGGAATCACTGAAGAACTTCTTCAAATAAGGTATTAAATTACTCCACCGAGGAGTGAGATGCCTGAGGCTATAGTCTTCATCCAGTTGAGATCTGGTCTAGATATCTTGGATATGATCTTGTCATATCCTTTGAATCTTTCTGCCTTTATCCACCACTACAGGTTTTAGTAGGGATTAGTGAGTCACAAAAGTTCACTTACTGTGAATCCGCCACTTCCAGATAAGGAGCCTAGGCCCTGGACAGATTCTCAAGAGAGTGTGAAATGCCAATTGATTAATTTAAGTCCTTCTCAGGTCTGCTTTATAGTGGTCTCCGTGAAGTGAGCGAGAGAGATTTTCCTATTTACCCTCCATAATATATGCAAACTTACAAATGCATTTCATATCATGAATCCAGCTGGGAGTACCACATCGGGCCATCTGAAAAATTAGTATAGTGGTCATCTGTTATTTTCCCAATCAGTAAAACTCCATATTCCTTCAGGAGGAAACCATGTAGTCTGAGTAGAGAGAATATTTCTTTCAGGTCACAGCTCTTCATAATTTTAATTGGTCATGGGATGGCGTGCCCTGCAGAGCTGATAAGAAATCCTGGTCAGAGTATGATTTTATCTGCAGTCAAATAAAGGATCTCATTTCCTTCACTTCCTTGTCAGTGATGGACGTGTGCACTTCTATATCTACCTGTGGCCATTTCCTTGCCACAGAACGGGGTCTGCAATAGAAGAAAGGAACCAAGAAGAGAAACACAGGCACATGACAGGATGAAACACTCTTGCAGCTTTTGAGAGGCCTGTTTCCATTGTCCAGCTAACCAGGTGCTTTTGTAGTAATGCCACCATCCTCTTAGATGAACCAATGCATTTTTCCCCAAGGTTTGTTTTAACTGAGTTTCTATTATTTCCAAAGGAAAAAAGAGTCCGAATACTATAGGATTTAGTCAGTTTTTCATAATTGTAACAAATACCTGACATATTCAACTTTGAAAGAAGAAAAGAAGGTTGTTTCTTGGTTTGCTTGTTTGCTCACAACGCTGGAGGTCTCCAGTGCATGACTGGTGGAACCCACTGCTAGAGTCTGCAGAGGTGCAGAAGGGTGAGTGTGCACTAGGGGGCAGAACAAATCTACTCATGGCCAGGAAATGAAAACCAGAAGAAGGAGGCTATGGATCCCATTATCTGCTTCCAGGATGGGTTCCTCTTGAATAGCACACTTCCAGTAATTCTTCACCTCATAGATTCAGCCGGCTTCAAATATTGCCAAACTGGTAGCCAAGCCTTTAAAAGCTATCAATAAGAGCAGTTATTCATGAGCTTTTAAGGTGTGTTCCAGATTGAAACAATACCATCCTGAGAAACTTTGTCTTTCAAATAGTAGAAACTCAGTAGGTGACCCATAAATACATGCAGAACTAGAACAAACTGGTAAAGAGGTGACTGTAGTTGATTCATAGAAAGGAATGGCAAAGGTATACAAAGCTCAAAAAACAAAGATCAATCCTCGTGCAAAACTCATAGCTTTCAGTATGAGTTGGCAAAGCACGCTACAGTACTGTACTTTATTCACATAAATACTCATATCAAAAGACAAGATGAAAAGTAGTTTGACTGTGGACTCTGAAAAACGTCTTGGAGTCCTTCATTTGACCTTTACTGAACACATGAATGAGAATGTTGCTTACCTTTTTTAATCTCTATTTTGTTCATACATACAGTGGGACTAACTCAGGGAACTTTCCTAATTTAGTGCGAGATGTTTTCCTCCCGAATGTAAAGCACTTGAGATAGAGCTTAATTCTTAACAGTTCAACAACAGTTTATTATTATTGCAAAATGCAAAAATATCGACTCATTTTAGGAGCTGAAAATACTTTGTAAAATGTTTTTAAAAGGAGATTTTCTGATGAAACTTTTTGTTTTCCCCAAACCAAAATTTAAACTGACCATTTAATGAATTTATTTCTTTCTAAATGCCATAGACATATGAAATACTTAAATTGAGATCTAAATTTTATTGTTTTAAAATATTCAACAAACCAACAGATATTTATACTGATTCACACAAGTTCTATTGGTTATTCACTTCATTAAATGTGGAAAGTGAAAGAAAAACATACATTGGTATATAAAATATTATATTTGCCTTGGATGAGTGTATGTAATAAGTGTATGTAATAAGACAATAGGAATGATGTGTAGTCATAATTCTCAAAGAACCAGCAAGCTCCAAAATAGATCCAGTAGAACAACAGATACACTTATACAAACAATGTTTTAATTTGAGAAATTGGCTCATGTGACTTTTTAAGCAAATCTCAAACTTTGGAGTAGGGCAAGCTCGCTGGCTGAATTTCAAAAACACGTCTGACTTTGCATCTTGCTTCTGCAAGACATGAGCGGGTAGGGAAACTCTGGCAGGGTTTCTCGGTTTTGTTTATATTTACGTGTTGCTTTCATCTATGGGGACATTTCATGTTTTCATCTACTTTTACAATCTATGATTCTTTCCATTTTAAAGGTGGCTTATTGTTCGATGGGGAATCATATTGAAAATAAAAATGTTAGTTTAAATGGGAAAGAAATAGCCAAATATGTAAGTACCATATAAATACAAATGAATGCAAGGATATTAAGTTCTTATTTTATTTTAAAGAGAAGAAAAACTAACAAAACTACAATGAAGACAAAGACAAAACAACACAAAAACAACAAAAATGATACATGACCTCAAAACAAAATGATAGGGATTAATGGTGGTTGCTACATTACACACTGTTATCTTCTATGAAGTTGCTCAGTCCACCAGATGTAAGAATGTAAGACGGATCAATTGCAGACTGTAACAAATAATGAAAAAATAACATTGTATTATCAAATGAAGCCAGAGAGCTTGTTCATGCTCTAAAACATGCATTCAACAAAGGCTCTGGAGGACACATCTGAAAAAGTGGAACTCCCAACCCTGTGAGAGAGCCCTCAACACATTGACCTGACTGCAGAATTGATTTTGGACTTTTAGAAATCAAACCTCTGAGGAAAAAATTCCTGTTGTCTAAGACACTCAGTCTACGGTACTTGTTAGAGCAAACTGAGTCATATAATATGTATACTATTTAAGGAAGAATGTTACTAAACATTGAATGACATTCACTTTTGATGACTTTCTACCACAAAAACATATTGATCAAATTTCATAAACTTCCATTTGACTACTCACAGTTAGGTAGCCTTTATTCCCAGGAATCTGTGCACATTTAAATGATTCCAAATGACCGCCAAAATTTAGAAGATTGTTTATTTTTAAAACTAAACTGTAGCATTTGTTGATTGATGCTGAGTGGACATTCTCGGTTGCCCTCCTGTCAGTCTTCTTAGAAAGTAGTGGAGTTCATGTGCTCTCCCTTTGAAAGTGGACTAGTGCCTGATTGAGCTAAGAACTGAAAGATGGTAGAGAGGATGGTGCTCCAATTTGGAGACTTAGCCTGAAAGAGACCTGAAAACTCTGATTTGCACCTTTGAGTATGCTGAGCTGTGATTTTAAAAGCCTGGCAAGCCTATTAGAGAACATGGAAAGGTCACAGGAATCAGGGTCTCCTGAAAACTCCCTAAAGGCCTACCGATTCCATATCTCCATTCACTTTAGCTTTAAATCCATCCTGCCCAAAACAGAACTGTGAGTGAGCCACTTCCCATCTTCTCACCAGATAATCCTGTTTATGTAGAAACTGTGGCTACTGAGCCGGGTCCAGTCATCCTAAAGCACTGGGAGGGCCTCAAATGTCCACACTGCAGCCAGGTGTGGTACTCTATGCTTGATATGCCAGTATGCAGCAAAGTTTAGGTAGGAGTACCCTAAGTTTGACTCCAGCCTGGGCAATGTAGTGAGACCCTGTGTCTAAATAAATAAAATAGGGTTGGGTATGTAAGTCAGTGTAAAGACCCCAAGATTTAGTCCCTAGTAAAGACAACCAAATCCGTGTTTCTGCCTGCCAACTACCTTTGGGAGCTTTTCTTTACTGTATATTGTTTTAAAAGCAATAGATACATTTTTTCACTCTAGCAGCAACACTTCCAATTATTGAAAATAAAGTCACTGATATGGCTGATACTGCCTTAGAAAAGCATGGCAATAGAATCAGGTAGCAAAATATAAGAAAAATAAGTTAGTTTATATCTATATATTATATTTTGTAATACTTTCTTCAACTGTATAATTCTCAACCTAACCCCTTTCAACAACACATTAACATAAGCAAAGTACAATGAGCAATATAAACATTGCTCAATTGTAATAATTTCAACATACCTTAAGTTAAAAATATTCTTTCAAACAGTAAATATAGTAACTGCTGGTCAAATGTTCTATTTTGACAAGTGTTTTTTGTTTGTGGCCCACTGAAAATGTTGATTTGCAATGTTAGTGTGAAAGAATAAATTTGAAATTGTGTTAGGTTTCATTATATTAACAGGTAATAAATATTATTCACAGAAAAAATTATAGCCTACTATATTTTTCTTTATCTTTCATATATTAAAAAGGAATTAATTATCTTATACACTAAAACTGATTTTCTTCCTTGATTCTTTTTCTGTTGTTAATAAAAGAACATGATGTGAAGTTTGTTAATTTATGACTGCAACTGAGATTACATTTATCAAAAATGTCTGCCTTCATTAGATTCCATAAGCTCCTCACTCTGTCCTATAGATTAATAATAAAATTTCTCTCCAGTTAGTCAGTATGAATTTGAATTAAATATATATATAATCTTGAAAACTACAAAGTACTCCAAAGATAATAAAGATATATAGTAAGTAAATGTGTCTAACTTTTGAGAGTCACAAAAACGTTTTGTGAACATACTCATGATTTTCTGGAGTAAAGTTAAAAATCATTAGTGAAGAAACTCAGTGTTAAGCTACCCATCAACTTTACATTTTAGAACACAAACCATAATTTATTTTTCTCATTACTTTCCTCCTCCAAGTCCTCTTCTGTTTGAAAGCTTTTCTTTGCCTATCTTCTACATTTCTTTCACATTACTATTGTCCAATAGTGATATTTCTCTTTTTTCACCAAGAATATTTTCCAACCATTTCTTAAGCAAACCAAGTGAAGTTCAAGCTTCAGAGACCTGTCCAGCTTTTGCTCAAGGTTAATTCATTTTATGGATTACATCTCTGAGGATTCTTTGCAGAATTTGCCTAAAATTACTCCAACTTTCAATCTGTCTGCCCTCTTGAAGGTAGTAAACTGGTAATAAATTTACACAGATAACAATATGCAACATAACAACCATTGGTGAATTCCTTCTATCCTGTCTAGAGAAACTCCATATTGTCTCTAATGTTTTTTTTTAATTCTTATTTTTTCATTCTCCTTAATGGTTTGATAAATCCTCCATTCTTTCCATCTGGAAATCTGAGCAACTTCATTGAAGATAACAATATGTAATACAACAACCACTGTCAGTCCCTCTCATTTGGTTTGAAACTCTATCATTTTTAATGTCCTTACTTTGTTTTGTTTGTATTTTGCTATTTTTTTGTTTTACTATTTCTTTAAAATAAAAAAATAATAAAATGGAAAAAAATAAATTTATCTTTTCTATGAAATGTCTGTTTGGATTTATTTATTTATTTATTTATTTATTTTTCTTTTAAATCATCTTAGGTCTCGTTTTGCTTAGCAGTGTAGATTGAGAACTTTTTCTCTTCTAAATATAAAATTTATTTGTGCAAGTCGTTTAAGAAGCCATCACCTGAGCTTTTCAATTTTTACCAAGAAGCTTCTCGCCATTTTCCATTGCTATGTTAGAAATTACTACACACTCACTTTCTTAAAAAAAAAAAAAAAAGAAAAAAAAAGAAATTACTACACATTCACTTTCTTGAAATAAAAGACATTTTCTCTTTCTTCAAGGGTGGAGAGTCTAAACACACATATGCCATATTTTCTAAATAGAAGTAAGAAAGCTGAAATCAAGATGTTTCTCAGCCTCCTAACAGGAAAGAGGCCAGGCTACTGTTTCAAAAACATGCATTCAGCATGCATTTCTTTGTGCTGTAGGTCTGCGTTTTTATGTTCAGCCAGCTCTCAGGGAAGGGAGGCTGAGTTCTTCGGGAGGAACACATTCTTGACTTTTATCCTCTAGGAGCAATTCACAAAGCGGATACTTGTTTTTGCTCAGTGCAGCAGGCTGGTGCCTCCTTGCCTTGTTTTCAGGCTTTCCTTGATTAGGTCAGGATCACCCATAATGATCTCTTCTAATTTATATTCAGCTGATCCGTACCTAAACCTTGGAATTGATACTATTCCCAGGATATTTCTGGAGAGGAGTTGGTAGTGGCTGCACAAAACAAAAGAGGAGAATCACTGGGACCCTCTCCAAATTTCACCTCAAACAGGCTGCTGTTGATGGCTCTACTAATTCTACTTCCAGAAGTGTCACACATAGTTTGGAAATCATATTATAAGGAAATGAATGATACCACACACTCCATTTGGTAGATTTTTTAATGTATATTTTTACTATCTGTTGAGCATAGATTTTTCATTATATGGTAATTAGAAAACTATTTACCTATACACATTAAGAACACCTTCACTGTAGTTGTGTTTTGTTTTGTTTTGTTTTGTTTTGGTTTTTTGGTTTGTTTGTTTTTTTGTGTGTGTTTTTTTTTTTGTACTGGAAATTGAATTCGGTACCTTGTGCTTGCCAGGAAGGCACTTGTGCCACTGAGCTATATCTCTGGCCACAGTAATCTTTTAATATAATCATAATTTGCATAATGTCAACAGTTTAAACTTCAAAGATTGTGTTCTATGCATTTGCATTTTAAACAAATAGATCTTTAACGTGAATTCATATGTTTTGAATTTCTATTTTGCCATTTTCTGTCATTTATTAAATCTTTTCCCACTCCGTCATCAACAATTGTATTTTGAAATTTTACTACATAGAAAACATAGAAATAACTATGTACCAGCTCACAAAGATTTTTTTGTTTGAGAAATACATTTTTATTTAAATAATAGACATGTGTCTTAGTTACTCTTCTCATGGCTAGGACAAAATACCTGACACTGAAACTAAAAGTAATAAAGGATTATTCAGTACACAGTGTGCAGAGGTTTCAGTCCATACTCACCTGGCTCTGAGGAAATGTGGTTTGGCGGAGGGACATCACAGAGGAGAAACAGTTCATGACAGGCAGAAGGCAACAAAGCAAGCAGGAGGAAAAACAAGTCTCTTTCTGTCTCTTATATCCAGGGTACCTACCTTTAGGGTGGGCAGTACATGGGCCTTTCATCTTAGCACCCTTAATCTTAGCATTGCACCATGAATCAACCAGAGCATCACATACTGCAGATCCAATCACCTCTGAAAAGCCCCACTTATGACTGCATGAAGCTTTGAGAAGACATCTAGACAGAGATTATAAGAAGACATATCTAGCCTATTATTTATCAGTTCCTTTTTATTAAATCTAAAAGACAAAGACAATAAAAGATAAATACCATCTAATTTAAAATAAATAAGGCCACGGAAACTTAGAAAAATATTGTACATATTTAACTTTACGCCTGTCGTCTATCATTTCATCAGTTTATGGTCTGAGGAAATTGGTGAATGCATTGTAAAAGGGCTGTTCCATTTACTTTGTACTCAGTTCAATTTTCATATATTTCTCCTTTTATTGAAATATACAATAATGTAATTTATGAGTTTATAATAATCAAATGCTATATAATGTTTCCCATCCCTTTTTGTTAGTACAAACATATTAGTCCACCTATGAAGTAAGTTTCCTCATCTTAACATACACAGCAAACAATGTTAAATTCATATATTTATTTATATTCATCAGCAATAGAGGAGTAGGTCAATTATTCTTTGAGGGTTATTGCAAAGAACATTGTATTTATGACATAGTCCTAACAGCTGAGTGAAAAATGCATCCAGGCCTTGAAATATAACACTATGGAGAGATTTTAGAAACCACCACTGCAATTTTCTTCTCATCTAGGATTTTAGCGCTGATGAACTTGGACGTTGTCCAAGAGAAGGTCAAGAACAGATGCTCCAATGCCTGTGTAGCTCTGTGTTTTATTCACTAACTATATTATGACATAAAGTATAATTTTAATATATGTGCAAATTAGTCCACATAGAAAAAAATACACAAATCTGAAATAACCGTCATTGAAAATTTCCATTATCACCTGTGAAAAAAAAAAGCAACAACAATATAATAAAAAGGCTGAACCAGAGAACACATCAGTAAAATTAGTAAGTTTAGGAACTAATGTTAGCTTTTCTAAAAACAATAGTAAGAATTAGAGCTTAAAGTAGTTTTTCTGAAGGGATCACCTTGTGCCTTCAAACTCCTCTTGATATCAAAAGCAGATTTACCACAATGACCACCTGCATACTTTACCCAACAGAGTCAATTGCCTTAACATGTGGAGGTCAGTATTGTATTTCTAGATCACGTTTTATTTCTTGCTGAATGTGGTTTGTGTAATTGTTTCATATAGAAGTATGTCAATCTCTAGAATGACCTTGCATTTTGTAAATATATTATTTTAATGCAAATCACAGAATGCATAAAAATAAAACAGAGAAATGTTGCTCAGCTACCATAGTTTTTCTGCGAATTGCTGAGAATTGGGATGATTATGTTTTCCATGAAGAGCCCAATATCAAATTGAGTCCTTCACTTATAAATTCTGTAGTATAGTGAGCCTACAAATACAACAGATCATGCAATTCTTTTATTATGCTGGAAAGACATTAATTTTGGAAAGTCCAATGAATAGCTGCTGCTGTTAATAGGGATAAATGCTAGAAGAAGTAGTGCCAAGGAATTTACTAATCCTCTAATGTGAAATATTTGTAAAAACAATGCTTACATTCTTCCCATTGAGAGAAATTATGGACTTAAGACATAGATTTTGAGATACTGTTAGCAATTTAAAATTCCTTCCAGATGTTACAGTTTTATTTGATATTTTCATGACACAGTACTAATTTTAATGTTTTAATAATGTATTCCATGTTGGCAATATGTTGCATATACGACTGGCTATGAAAACATTTTATACCTTGAAAGATTATCATTTTATAGATTTATTAAACAAGTGGAAAGTTCCATCATTTTCTATGTATTGGGTGGTTTGTATAAAAGGATTTGTTCATGAAACAGTGGTAAAGTTTTTAAACTTAGGTTTTCTTTTAGACCTCACTTTACAATTACTTTCCACTTAAAAGTTCTAGAAAATAATCTTGAATTTTACATTTATCCTAGAGAAAAAAAACGTTTCATATTGTTTGCAAATTTGATGACACAGAACAGTAAAAGTATACATTAGTATATTGCGTTACCTTGAGTAACATTCTATAATTGCTATATTGTATTGTGTCCCTTGTTAGATTTTCCAAAATCACTTAGAAACCTTATCTAGTAAACCCATTTATCAACTTAGCAGGTTACTAACCATTTAACACTGTATGCTGTAAGTACATATTGTTGTTTCATATTTTCGAGAGTTGAAATTTTAATCTATCCCTGTCCTTCCCTGTCTCCCTGTCTTCCTTCCCTCTTCTCACTTTCCCTTCTCTCTCTCCAGCTTCTTTGATCGTGGTAAGACTTTACGTGATTCATTTACTTGCAGGGAAGTGGAAGTTTTATTTTACTCAATACACTTAACATATAGGCTACTAAATGTTACTATATTTATTTCCCAAGTGTTTTTCATTGCAATTTGACATTTTGGGAGTTCAGATACACTATGTTTTAATTTCCGAACTGATTTAGGTATTTTATTTGCTTTAAATATTTTATTAGTCAAATATAAGTACTGTTTCTTTGCATTGGTCTAAAGATCATTGTTTATTGCACAACTTTGTTAATAATTTATTGATATTTCAGTATGTACTTGTGTGACATACAATGTGATCAAGACTGGGAAATGTTAATGCTATGTGTGTGAAACAGACAAATCAATACATAAGACACAGAGAAACAGAGAAATTATGTTCATCATTAGATTTACCAGCTAGAAAAATAATACAGGTCAGGAAACTATTCAGTAAAATACAAAATTAAATTTCTGATGTAAAAGTTGTATCCTAAATTCTTTAGTATTTACTAGATCCAGTGACTGTAATTTCAATCTTAAAAACACCCAAAGGTCCAAGTAGTGGTCACCAGTATGTTGCTGTTTGAAGGTGGTGACACCTTTGAAAGGTGTGGCCATGGGATGCTTTTGGAGCACTGATGGGACATCCTGAGAATACGTGGAGACCCAGGCCCCTCTTCATTCTCTGAGAAGGTTAATCCTGACTGTCAAGTTGAATGTATTGAGAGATTCTCAGCAGAATAGTAAAACCACTTCCAGGTGCCTCTATGGAGGTGTTTTTAAAGATGATGGAAACGTCATCTAAGCCAGCACACTGAGGGGAGAGACTAGTTCTGTTTGTGTGTGGTACCATCCAGTAGGCTTATCGCTCACACACAGCAAGCAGAGAAGGAGGAGGAAATCCATCTACTCTTGCAAGCTTGATTGTCTGTGCAGATACATCTCCTGCTCTTCCACTGCTTATGACATCAAATTCTAAACTTTTCAACAGTTTAGTGTGGACTCAAGCCAGCAATTCTCCAGAGAGCTTCTATGCATTTAGTTTTAGGCTGGGTCTATATTCTTGATCTCTTTTCTTCTGTGGTCTCCCTTTTCTTAGACAGAGACGCTACTGAATCATTTGGCTCTGCTGTGCAGATTGTGGTCTTCACCCCATGATGCTGTAGCCCTATCTCCTACACATATCTTTGTGCATGTTTTTGTGTGTAGATACTCCCTTGACTCTTCACATAGTGCACCCCAGCCGATCCAGGCCCCTTTGCTGCCTGGCTATCAGATGAACAGTTTTGCTTCACCACATGTTCCCACAGTTCCCAAAGCAACAGGGCTGACTGATCATGCACTGAAACCTCTGAGACTGAGCCAAAGAAAGCTTTACTCTTTATACATTGATTACTCAAAATACTAAGTAGGGGGAGAGATCATTCTCAAATGCAGAGAGCATCAAGGAATGAGGGAGGAGGAAAATGGATGCAAACTAAATTAAGATGTGATGTTTACAAGTACCACTTCCACATAAGGCTTGGAAATATTATGTACTGCTAACATGTACTGATAAACATGCATGATATGCAAAGATACTTAAAAGTACAAAACATCAAGGACTTTTGTAGTTAACAGCTGATCAACACATTCACAAACTTTTAATCTTTACTTCTGTGGCATACACCCTATGAACTTCGTTTTATACCTTAGTAATCTGCTACACTGAAAAAGCTATTGGCCGCTTGTGGACTAAATTCTCTTTCCACTTGGATTCACATTAGTGTAAAGAGGAGACATGGTTCCATTCTCATCCAGAGAGAGACAGAGTCCTTGTTACTGTTGTAGCCAGTAGTACAGCGAAATCATCGTTCTTATTCCTGACTTTAGGAAAACTGCCAATTCCTCTGCCTTGCTCTCAGAGCCTGGAACTGCATTCCAGAAGTATGGGGAGCCTCAGGGTGCCGTGTGTTTGGTAGTCTCATGTAAGCAGGGGGATGCAATTTTAAAAGAAAGAGATACGGACAGTGACAGGCAGAGAGAGAGAGACAGGGAGAGAGAGAAAAGGAGAGATGTCTGCTCAGTCTCCACTTACTCAAGCTCCTCATGCCCTCAGAGCTGTGTGTGTACACATAGATGTCATGGAGCGGAGACAGTTCGCCCCAGATCAGTCTCCTGAGCCACATAACTGTCAGCATCAGAATGAATTCCAACATTTTCACCATGAAGTTAGCTATGGCGCAGTAACTAACCAAGTTCCTTCTTTCTCTTTGACCTATGCTTTGAAAAGCACATATTATATAATACTTATTTTGGTAATATGGAGCGTGACTAATATATTTAACCTAATTTATATGGTAATCCTCATCTTTTAACTGCTACTATCAGTTAAATGAAATGAAAATTTAAAAATAACATCAAATATCAATGCAATTTTGTAAGAAATGCATGTTTGCTTTTTTAATTTTATGTTTTAAAGTATTTAGTGTCCTTAATAGTTTTTGAATAAATGCTGACACTAACAATTAAATTTTAATTTTTATTGAAATCATTATAGTAGACTTTAAATGTTTTATTTATTGTATTTTTTTTTTCTGACCAGCTATAGTATGCTTTAGGAACCATTTACCCTCAAATTTTATTTCTCTTTCTACTAACAGAAATGAAATATATGGGATTTGAAATATTTTTAATGTAAAATGAAATAATTGTATTAGTATTTGTAAGCATTTAGGATGGAAAGAAGCTTTTGATATATTTCCAGTACTGAGTATTAACCATTTTGTACTGTATGTGTTCAATATAGTTATTGAACTTATTTTATGTAGAGATAAGGATAAATAAAGTTATATAATTTTGAATGTATTAAGTTTGTATTTATTTTCTTAGCTTTTGATAAACCACATATTTATATTAAAATATTTTCTATTACTCTTTTCCTAATTCCCTTAGTTTTGTAATTCCATCTGCCATTCTTTTTTTAATGTTTTCCATCTTTGTCTATCTTATAAGATTTTTGGTGTATAAGACTAAGGAAATTACCTTACATTATACATTGTCACCACAATTTTCTATAGCACAGAGTTGGTCATTGTACATTTCCTAATTTATTGCAGTATATGGTTTATGCAATTTATGGCAATCTTTGTACCTTTGTTAAGAAACAAAACCAAACTAAAACAAAACCTTCACTTTCTTGAAAATTTATATTAATTGTCTGCCTAGACTGAGTGTGGTGGCACAAATCTGTAATCTCAGCACTCAGGAGTCTGAGGCAGAAAGATCCTTGTGAGTGCAAGACCAGCCTGGGCTACATAATGAGTTCAAGCCCAGCCCAATCTACATAGTGAGACTCTGTCTCAAAAAATTGTATCCATATTTTACTTCTTTATCTTGGAACACTAGTATTTCTTCATAGTCATGATAACTTATGCCTTAATTCACATGAAAACAGAAAACCTGGGCCAGGGACATAGCTTAGTGGCATAAGCGCCTGCCTGGCAAGCGCAAAGTCCTGAGATTGATTGCCCGTACCAAAAACCAAAAGCAAAACAAAGAAAAAAATAAAAAACCCTGGGTACAAATTGTAATTTGATTTTAAATTTTATTTAAAGTTGTTCTGTTAGACATCATTTTCAGTCTGGGTCTAAATCTCTGAGACACCAGGTGAGGGGAGAAAATTTTAGGTAGTCTTTTAAATGTTTTCACCACATCAGAAAGAGACACTGAGAACAAGACAGCAGGACTGGGCAATCCTTGGAAGGATAAATGCAATCAGGCACACAGGGTGTGCCGCCTTCTGTCTGAGCGTGTCTCAAGTGCACGGTGGGGGCGCCAGGAGTTCGCGTTTGTGAGTCCCTGGTGTTTCCTTGGAATGTCTGACATCCTAATGCGCCAACCATGGCAGAGCCTCAGATTTTGTCTGGCTGAGCCTTCTGCTCTAAGAGGGCTCCAAGTCTAAGCCGGGAATAAAGTTTGCCAAATGCACTTTCCTTTTCTGGCTTCAAGCAACAACAGTGTTCTTCAGTGGCACTGCCAAGGTTGAAAATTCACCCTTGTTTGCCCCGTGGTTCATCGTGTTACATATCAATGGCATACTGCAGGGATCTGGCCTGGAATGTCTTCCAGATCTGAAAGGAGGCACAGATTTGTTATTATTTTGAGATGCATTCTTTCACCCTAACACGGCTGTAATCACTTGACTTGGCTGACACAGAGCACATCTTACCTAACAGCCAACCTCAATTTTGCTTTCTCTACATTTTTGTATTTTGTTTAATATTTTGAGTAGAGAAAGAGATAGGAAATGGCTAGAGAACAAT
Source organism: Dinomys branickii (assembly GCA_004027595.1). Taxonomy (NCBI): domain Eukaryota; kingdom Metazoa; phylum Chordata; class Mammalia; order Rodentia; family Dinomyidae; genus Dinomys; species Dinomys branickii. The sequence goes on from PVLD010002220.1 coordinate 149,846, forward strand.
TTGCTTGAGGCCTAAATTGAGGTTATCATCTCGATAGACACATCTTTTCTCCATTTTTTACATAAATATTGCCACATACACATTAGTTTTCAAAGACATAAAGCAGTAAAAATATAAAAATAGATCGAAAATTTACAAGTTCCTAAGATACATTTCATGTAAGCTAACAGTATTCAAACACAGATCCTGAAAATGTATTGAATAAAGCATGTCCAACACTAGGGAAAATATATACTAAGTTTTGCATCTTTTTTCCTCATTATTTCCAGCTTCCTATTAATGTAACAACCTCTGAACCCCCAATGTGTTACTGAAAATAAAATTTACTTTTTTACTTATTTGGTAAAACACAATAAGCAAAATTTGATGGAAATATGACCCCAAATGTATAACACAGAGAGACCAAATGAGCAAGCAAGAAATAAAAACCCTATCTCATCTATTTATACGTCCAAGAATTTGTCCAAGGAGAGCTGAATCTGAAAGACCTGTACATCTGCTGAATTTGTTCCAGAACAACTGAAGACTTACAATGTCTGCTAGACCTGTCTGCTAGACTGTTAGCTTAGAAACGTTGTCTCTAATGGAAGACCGGTACATCTGCTATATTTGTTGCAGAACAGCCAAAGACTTACAATGTCTGCTAGACTATTATCCTAGAAACACTGTCTCTAAAACCAATATTAGCATGAGCACAGGATTCTATGCTGTGGCTTAAAGTGCTGTTTCTGTTGTTGCTTTAAAAACTAACAGCAGTATTTTCACTCAATTTTAACTTATGGATCACCTATATCAGAAAATGACTTGGCCACCAAGAAACACAATGATGAATAAAAAAACTCCTTGTCCTTGAACATAACTAGATTTGTGAAAAGTGAAATATATCACTAGAACCAGCTAATTAGTAAATTTGGTATATATTAAAAAAGGAAAATACTATTAAAGAGTATCCCTATGGTCCGCATAAAAACACACTTGACCTGTAATCTAAAAATCTGGTACACCATTTATCCTTCATTACAGAGAGACTCTACAAAATAATTCATTCAGAGAGACTCGTGCTCCTGGAGGGTTACAGGGTTATGGGAGACCAAAGAAATGTTACTGAAGAACTTTTATGCATTTAATAGGCCTCTCCTCACTGAGCAGGAAATAGTAACCACATTTAATCAGAGTTTGCAGTGGGGGAACATATTGGCTTCTATAGGATTCAAACTTAGCCCTTCATGGATTTGTATGTGTTTTACTGTAGCCTTCCAGAGAATTCCTCCAAAGACTGTGCTGAGATGGGGAGCCACCAGCTTTGCCGTCTAGCCACCCCACGTCTAGTCCCACATGTGCTGTATTTTCCCTGGGGAATAGCCCTGGTTTCAGGACAAGTGTAACAGCCCAGGGGTGAAACCATCTCACTGGCAAGGAATTGTTGGGCAAAAGGTCTCTGCCATATCATGCAGCTTGGCTGAAGTGGGAGAAGAGGGAGAGGGAACAGTGGTAAAATATCGAGCGCTGCATGGTAGTGTAGACCACAGCGTCTAAGCACATTCGCTTTCTCCATTATGAGATCTCAGGATAGGACACTCACAAAGGACTCCACCTAGGATCAGCACTGTAATGCAGTGGCACCTGTACTCACAACACAGCCAGGCCTCACAGAAGGTCAAAGCAAGGCACACCTGGTGCTGGACTTGATCTTTTTCATTACAGACCTCTGCATGCCCTGCACTGAAATCCTTACAGAGTGCAGCCTTCCTGCTCAAAACCTAACAGTGAAGGCCTTCCTCCAAAGACACGAGATATCGTACACAGGACTCCAGCCTGCAGTCAGACTCCTCGCTTATCTAAGATGGGAGACTTTGCAAACCTTTTTTTTATTATTTTTTCACCTTGCAAATGACATTTTAAACATGCTTTTGAAACTTTGCTCATTGGACTGCATTGGATTATTTTGTTCTCCACACTTGAGCTCATCTAGTAAATCATGTGTTCCTTATGATAATAGATTGAATAATCTTTCACCTTCTAAAAATTGTTCTCCCTCCTTTGATTCCAATCATTTCTTAATATTAACTTCCCCAAGTTTTCTGTCTTGCTCAGACTGACCAGCTGGATTCAATACTTCCTGCCATGCACTTGGTCATATTTGTTGGTATCGTAAACAAGCTCTGAAATTGATTCACCAAGAATTGACTCATTTTGGCCCTGAATTAAGGCCAGCAGTTTTCTGAAGCTATTGGTTTCAAGCAGGATCCTAAAGTGGTATCTTTCTATGGCCTGTTGGCCATTTCAGAACTTCAGAAATGTAATGGTCAGTTCATTAGAAAGAAACAAATAACTAAGTAAAGTTTAAGCCAGGTACTGTACTCACAGCCCTTGTGAGGATGAGACATGAGGATTGCTATGGTTTTGAGGGCAGCTTGGGCTATGTCAAGTGAGTTTAAGGCTAGCCTGTACTGCATAGTAAGACTTGTCTCAGAAAAACAAAAGCAGGCGGTTCCACTGTGGCTTTCAGAGCTGCTGGGTACTCAAAGCAACCACCGAGCATGGTTCTGCCATGGGGCATGGGCAAAGCAGCCACAGACTGCATGGTGATGCTATGCGGGGTACAGAGCAACCCCATGAACTGCGGAGCCATGCATTTCTGCTGTGTGGACATGAAGAGACACCCCAGGCCCTGTGGTCCCACCCCTGCCTCAGGATCCCTTTCCCTTGGCAACCCCTCCCCCCCATGCTGGCCCTCCAAGATCCTAAGCGCTGGACCTGGAAAAGGAGAAACAGCCAAGGGTCAGGGAGAGCTGCCAGGTCAATGACATACTGGAAGGCTGAGGCTTGCTACTAATATGAGCACTGAGAGGAACTCCATACTGCTTGCAAATACGAACTTTGTATCAACCCATAGAGACAAGATATGTGAAAAACGGCAGTCCTGGAGATCGAGAGATGACCACATAATCTAAGACCTGAGAAATTCCTCCAACTGTCTCCCATAACTAATAACTACATTTAGTACACACCCTGAACTACCTCATAGAGCACAAGTTGGGGAGACTACACACCACTTATGGCCAGCATCAAAGGATTTGAAATGAGAATTCAGACCCTCACAAGGAGCAAACAAGACTCCTTCCTGAAGAACAGCTCAGGCAACTACCACGGAACAGTTAGAGGATGAAGAGGAGAAGAAAGAGTGTGTAACCACTCCATACACACCCTTGGCCTACACCTTCATTCCTATTATTCAGCTTTGGAAGCACGTGCTCACAGAAACCTCCCAACTCAGCAAGAGGAGAGCGAAGTTCTGAGAACTGGGCCAAACTGGAGCAGAAAAGCCCAGCCTGGAAAGCAACCAGGAAAATAGCAGAGAAGGATCCTCCCATGGGATCACCACCCAGACACTGGACTATAGCAACATGAGAATGACAAGAGGGAGAGAGGTGGGTACCAGGAAGGTTTAGAAATGAGAATCAAGTCAGGGGGCTTCCTGCAAGCTACATGGGGATCCTGAGGTCTTGGATCAGGCCCCCAGGAGCACTTTGTTGGGTCAGTGCCTGGAGGTCTGCAGAGGACAACCCTGTGGACTTGACTGGACTGCAGAAGCACTTCGTGGGAGGGGTAGAGCCCGATGATCCTCATGGGTGATCCGGAGAAGTCAGGCACCTGGGAGTGCCTCATTGGGGTGGAACCCAGCAGTCCAACCAAACTGGGCCCTTGGACCAAACTGGACCAAACCAGGTCCTCGGGAGCGCCTGGCAGAGGCAGAGCATGGTGTTCTGTGGGGTTGACCCCTTGGACTTGTCAGGACCCCAGGAGTGCCTCACTGAGGTGGGGCCCAGGGTTCAGTGAGATGGACTGGACTAGACCCCTGAGATCCTCAAGGGCTTATCAGTCAGGTATGACCATAGTATATTTGGTTCCCTGCATATGTACCATCTTTGAGGATGGGTGCTTTTCCACCTAGTGCCATAGTAATTTGAGTGCACCCATGTTTGTTAAAGCATAATTTGAAGCAGCCATGTACCTTCACAATGTGAGAGCCTGAGGGAGTAAATGAACCGAAAAGCACAGTTACTGTCAGAGGGGAAATGATTGATTGGGTGGGAGAACAATTGAGATGAGGGTGAAGAAAACTGTTTGATTAGTGGAATGCACCATCATCTGTATAACTGAGTAACAAAAGTGGAGACATCATTATGTAATGCAGCACCCATTTTTAATTCCCCAAGATCTGCTCTATAATTCTGTGTTTCCTTTATCATTCATGCATTACAGTGATTTATAACTGAGTAAGAAATGTGAAGATAACATTATGTAACACAACAGCCATTGTCAATCCCCTACTGTCTTCTGTATAGTCATTTGTTTCCTTCATTGTCTCTGAGATAACTAACAAATATGAAGATAATATTATGGAAAAGAGCATTCATTGTCAATCCCCTACTGTCTTCCCCATAATTTGTATATTTCCTTGTTTTTGTGTGCTTTGAGTTTATATTCTCTTATCTTTAAAGTAAAAATAAAAAGAATGAACTCATTATTTCAATGTTCTAGTAGATAACTATTATTTTTCTGCTTTAAAATTTTTCTTTGGTTGACCTTAATCTAAGTATTTCAGAAAAACCATGGGCTGTTTGCAAGATTTAGCTATCACAAGCTGTGCAGTGTGATAGGATGTGTTTAATGGTTTTGGGAAGACACCAAGAGTGGGAATAGCTGAGGGAAATGGGACCTGTAGCCCCAAATTGTAACAGTAAACTTAATTTTGAAAACAGAAAAATTGTTGGCTAACTTTATTGCTGCTGATCATAACTGTTATTTCCCAAATGTTGAATATGTTCATTAAATAAATATTGACTCTCTGTTGCAACTGATTTCTGGCTTTCTTTCACCCGATTTTAATTCATTTTCCTTTCTGATCAATGACAGTGTCTTTTCAAAAACATGTGCATTGAATAGCACTTTAATCTTAAAATCTATATCTGCATTCTGCTCCCAAGCTCCAGTCTTCACAGCAGTTTTAGATTTTAATTTTCGATTTCTCTAAATTGCCAACTAGCTTTGAAAGCAGCACATAGAGTTTTCAATTTTTTCACTAATTGGTTCCTTACTTTTGCTGGTAATATCCATCCACAAACCATTTCTTGACTAAAAATTCTTCTTTTCTCCAATATTGAATGCCTAATAACCATTAAAGTTAACTTAAAATATTACCCTTCAGGCATTCTCAAACAGTACACAACCTCACCATGCTGAAAATCACCACACCCTTCTCCATGTGCTTAATAGTATATCTTGTATTAGATTTTGAGTTACATAAAGATGTATTATTCCTTTGCCACACAGCACTCTGTATTTGTCCAATACATCAAAAAAGCTAAAATATGATTTCTGACGAATTTTAATTTCAAAATAATGGTGGCAGGATCACTAATGCATTTTGAAATATATAGAAAGCATTGAGATGTTTCAGTAATAATACCTTGAATAACTGTCTATTTTCCTTCCTTTTGAAGGAATGCCACCTTCTCCTGTCATAGTCCAAGAGTTTAAGCATCACATTTGTCCCCATAAAGTGCCACATGATGTACAGAATGGTTTCAACATGTTTTCTGTAATCTAGAAAATTAAAATCTAATATATATGCTTTATCCATGAATTGAGACATTTGCAAAGAAAATTTCAAAATAATTCATGTACAAATGTGACATTTAATATATTAAATAAAATATTTTAATATGTGAAACTTATTTTCCCAAAGTATAATTTGTATGCTTAAAGAATCATGAGAAATAGGGATAACCTGCCTACTTCTATGGATAGGATATACATTTTCTCACATTATATAAACTCATTGTAAAATCTGGACATGTGTACTGGAAATAAATGTAGTTTTAAATATCAAAATTGTCTGCAACAAATTTGCATTGCATGTTAGTAAATTTTTAAATGTTTTACTGAAAACTGTAAGTTGTCAACAATATTAATATTTGAAACACACAGTAGCTTTAATTAGACTACTCCTTATCACCTGAAATTATGCAAAAATTAATTTTTAATATGTAAATTTGTGTCAAGTGGAAAATTTTTGTAATTCATAGGACCTTTAAAATGTAATAGTCTTATTAAGAAAGTATTTTATGGAAATAATTTTTCTACTGGACCAAATTCCCCAAAACAATTTAGTATGTTTAAAGTGTTCAAATTCTGTTAAGAATGATTAACTTTAATTACTTCTAAATTGAAATTTAAATCCATTTGATGCAATAGTGAACCAACTTGGAATATTGGAAAGTATACTTGGTAATGGTTAGCTGTGGAAAAGTACCTAAGTTTTTTTTACTTTACTCACGTGAATTCAATAAATGTAAGTATATATATGTGTGTGTGTGTGTGTGTGTGTGTATAGTGTGAGAGGGAGGATGTATTCTATTACATCAATTGTGTGCTTGGAAACTGAATGAAACATGGGAAATTGTCACGGTGTAAATGGTGTAAATGTCAAACTCATAGATATAACAGATAACAGCAGTGACAGCGTGCAATCGACAGTTTTGTAGATTTCCTATAATAAAAGATGCAGAATGAACAGGCAAACTGGATGACACAGAACCCATACCACCTACCACCAACCAAAACCATGTTGCTGAATAAATCATTTATTAATTAGAAAATAAATAAATAATATAAAGAGTACATATTTTCAGAATCACTTCAGTACTCTCATTAGTTGATATTCCCACATCTGTACCATTGCCCATAGGATTTCTAATGCAGAACTCCATGATTTTTCTCTGTCTCTTACCAAGTCAGGCAAAGACATTCTATCTATTTCAGGTTTGGTTTAGCAATTTCACATGTAGACTCAGCCTTGAGAAGAAAGGGAAATAGAAGAAAATGATTCTTATAATCTTAATTAATATTACAATTACATGATCATATAAAATAATCGTCAATTTGTATGTAAAGTGCATAGGGCAGAAATAGTTAATAAAAATTAATATAGTGTTTACAGAAGAAAATGGTAAATAGCCCCAAATCCATATTTAATCATACAATAATGTAGTTTTACTAGACATGATAGCGAATGCCTATAATCCTACCATAGTATTCAGGTAGGCTGCGCCAGGGTCACTGTAAACTGGAACTCAGCCTGGGCAATGTATCAAGCCCCGGTTTCACAAAAAAAACAGTTGGGGACGTATGCCAACACAACAGTCCTGGGTTCAATTCAGGTCCTGCAGAAGAAAAGTGTTTTGTGGAATTTATAGAAAATAAAAATAGAAATTTGTAAATTTTTTTTGGAAAGTCAGCACAAATATAAGACAATCAGGCTCAGACTATAAGGGCTGGGGATATGGCTCAGTGGCACAAGGTCCTGAGTTTGATCCCCAGTACTGAAAAAAAAAAAAAAACTATTACTCTTCTAAGAAGGAAATAGGAACTATTTCATATTGAATATATATAGTATGCATTTTCAATTTTCATATTAATGCATCACATTTATTTATTGATTATTAATGTTGAAATAGAAAAAATTACTTCTTTAATCTCAGTCAATACACTATGTGCAAGAAAGGTGATATTCAACTGTCCATTAATGGTAAAGGTAGTATTATTGTAGTATAATCATTCTTTTCCTAGATATTAATGAGCACAACAGTGAGTTGCTCAGGTTATTTAAAATTATGTAAAATAACTAGTATTAAATATTTTTATGAAGCTATATGAAAATTTTTGACAAAATGTCTCTATAAAACTGTTCAATACAGCAATTTACAATATTATTAAGTATATACCAAAAGCTTAGATTTGTAGGAAAATTTTACTGTTTTGATGAAATATATAAATATTTCTATAATTTGATAGGATGCTATCTTATAAGATTTTATGTAGGAAAAGATTCAAAGAAACAGTTTCTACACTTTGATATCAAAGGAGAATATTTCTTCTTTCCATAGTTTAAGTACATTTTCCATGTTTTAATTTTCTGATCAACACATAAAAATTGTCCACTTTTCTGAGATATCTGTGATAGCTCAATACAAATATATAAATTGTATATCATTTAAATCAGAGTAAATACGTATCTCTTCAGCAAATATTTATTTGTGGTGACAAAATTTAAACCCTTTGTTTTAGTGTCTCAAAAAGTAGAATGCACATTATAATTTTATATATTCACCCACTGTTCAATAAAATATAAGAAGTTCTAACTGGAGGGGATCTCTAGATATTGTAAATGGAGTTTTAAAAATTTATATTTTAATAATTTGCTATTGGTTTATAGCAATATACATTTTTGTAGGTTTTTAAAAATCCTGTATTGTTCCAAATTGATTCATTAGTTCTGGTGATTTTTTTTCATAGATTCTTCATGCTTTTCTATACACATGATCATGTAAACTGCAAAAATATCTTCTTTTTGAGGTATAGACACCCTTTTATTCTTTCTCTTGCCTGATTGCTCTGGCTGGGGATTTCAGGCATACATTAAATAAAAATGGAAAAAAGAAGCCGCCCTTGTCTCACACCAGATCTTAGAGAAAAAGTATTAATCTTTTCCTTACGTTTTAAAAAATTTTCCCTTCCAGACCTAGAATAGCAAAAGCAATTCTGGGCCACAAGGACAAGTCAGGTGGAATCACAGTCCCTGACCTGAAATTATACTACAAAGCTTCTGTAATAAAATCAACCAGGTACTGGCTCAAAAACAGACCTGAGGATCAATGGAACAGACTGGAAGATGCAGCCACAGCAACAAACACACTCAGCCACCTAATCTTTGACAAAGGGGCCAAACAAGCTCACTGGAAGAAAGATAGCCTCTTTAATAAATGATGCTGGAGAAACTGGCTTGCCTCTTGCCTAAAACTGAAAATAGTCCAAAGTCTATCACCATGCACCAAACTCAGGTCAAAATGGGTAATAGATCTCAATATTAAAACAGAAACTCTAAATCTATTGGAAGAGAAAGTAGGTAATAATTTTGAAGACATAGGAGTAGGCAGAGAATTCATGAACAAAAATCAAACTGCAAGGGAAACACTTCAAAGAATCAGTAACTGGGACCTCATCTTACTGAAAAGTTTTTGCACATCTAAAGAAATCATCAGCAGAGTAAAAAGAGAACCCACAAATTGGGAAAAAATCCTAGCTGACTGTTCCTTGGACAAAGATCTTCTATCTAGAACATACAAAGAATTATAAAACATGTGCCTGTCCAAATTTTAAGACCTAATCCACAAATGGGCGTCTGAGATGAATATACAATTCTCAGATAAAGAAATACAAATGGCAAATAAACATATGAGAAAACGTTCTACATCTTTAGTCATTTGAGAAATGCAAATAAAAACAACATTGAGATTTCATCTCACCCCAGTAAGATTGGCCAGCATCAAGAAATCATCCAATAACAAATGCTGGTGAGGCTGTGGAGAAATAGGGACTCTTCTGCACTGCTGGTGGGAATGCAGACTGGTGAAACCACTGTGGAGAGCAGTCTGGAGATTTCTCAGCAAACTAGGGCTAAAGGTTGTCCATTCAAACCAGCTGTTCCCCTTCTGGGTATTTTCCCAGAAGATCTGAAAACATCATATCACCGTGATATATGTGCACCCATGTTTATAGCAGCACAATTTGTAATAGCTAAATTGTGGAAGCAACCCAAATTTCCAACCAGAGGACTGGATTAAAATACTGTGGAATTTATATAATGGAATATTACTCAGCTATGGAGAGGAACAGATTTGGGACTTTTGTAGGCAAATGGTCACAATTAGACACCATACTCATAAGTGAAATAAATCAGAGGTACATATGCAAGCAATGTATTGTGTCACTAGTGTAGGAACTTGTGTGTGTGTAATATAAATTGAGAGGTGTGAAGGGAACCTGCTCAAAAGTAAAGAACAGATGGGATGAGGGAAAGGACAAAAGGAAGAAAGAGGCAAATATGTATGTATGTATGTATGTATGTATGTACATATGTGCAGGATGGCTAACATGGTTCCACTATTGTCTTATATCACTTTACGGTAAGGAATACACTTTGAAGTTATCAATATGTAATACAACAACCATTGTTAATTCCCTGTCACTTTGTCTATAATTCAATTTTGATTTTACTGTTCTTGTGCTACTTTGTCTCTTTGTTAATGTTTTCCTCTTTTTTGTTGTTGTTCTTTTTCTTTTATACTTTAAAAAATAAAAAAAGTTTGAAAAAATTTAAAGAAATAAAAGATCCAGTTTACATTTGTGATATTTTATGAAATTTAACCTGTAGATAACCAATGAATAATTTTAGTATACCTATTTCTAATATATATAAGTGAAATGTTATACTGAAATTAGTCTTCTACATTTTACATATTAATGTTATTGTGTTTTCTAATTTTGCCATTCATAATGTAAGTTTCTCATTACTAAGAATAAAGTTCAGATAAAAAGTACTTACATGTTTCACTTTAAATGTTCTTGCTTTGTTTCATTTATGTTTGTGATGCTGATATGTAGCTATCATTCTATTTTTCTCATTTACTACTTTCTTTAAGGTAAAAATTTTAAAAAGTAGTTAAATGGAACACACAGTATTTAATAGGTTTGCTAAAGTATCTGGTAAATATCTCTTATGTCTTAATGGTACTGTGGCATTGAAGATCAATACAGTTCAGGTATGTACGAGAAAATAATTATGAGCTTTACCTCATTAAGTATCTTCCATAGTATTTTAAAAGTTAAATTTAATGTTGTAATATATCTACCATTACCAAACATGTATGATAATAATTTAATAATGCCAAGATGCCAAGAATAATTAATAAGTAATGTAATTATGTAACGAATTTCACAACACTTGCATACATTTACAATGAATTATTCCTTCAAATTCTGAGTTAGTTTTTTTAAAGTTGTTTTCCACAATTATCATTCTTTTATATTGGAGATAGTGATTTAATGTAAACAGGGTAATTGACATTAATCATCAAATAATTAAAGAAGAGACATTTCAGCAAGAGTAACTGCTCATGTTAATTTACATAATTGATCTCTTAATCAAAAGAGCAGTAGAGAATCTTCAATTCTTTAGATGGTTGTTATTATAAGATCATTAAAAACCTAACATTTGCAAAGTTTCCCAAAATTCATTATAAATCTTTGGATAGAATTTCAGAGGCGAAAGCAGGAGGAATGTAAAGAGTGAAATGAATCAACCTACGAGAGGCTGGTACCTGCAATCTAGTTTTCAAAATTCTGTGCTTGTAAAGAAAACAAAACAATCTTTCCATGGAAACAAGATTTTAAATTATCTTCTTGGGGCAAGTAGAGAGTAAGAGATTATCATTCATGGAAGGTAGTTCCTGGGATGTAATTCAATCCAAAGTATGTCTGATAAAAAATAAATGAAAAAATAAAAACCTGCAGATAGGAAAGACAATTCAACTGGATTATATTCAGTGGGTCTGTGATTATGAAGCAGGTAACTGGTACTGTGAGAATAAAAAAGAATCGAATGGATTTTTAAATTAATTTTATTGTTCAGTAGAAGAAAAATGGTTTTATAGAAAAATAATACCCTAGAGGCTATAATTTCATGGCATAAGATACTTAATTAGCCAAAATCAACTAAATAAACACATGTGATCTGTTTATTTTTATAAGGGGTGAATACATAAAATCCTTTTCCCATTAGTCTTTCCCTCGTATTTTAACACAAGTGATAACTTTTTGTAACTTTTTGTATTTACTTCCACTCCCATTCTTATCTGGGTCTTTCCTCATCTTCCTTACATTTCTTTTTAATCTTTCTCTGTAGTCTCCATGTTATTTTATGCCCATTTGAGATTTGAGCACATTTAAGATGCTTAAGAGTTTTTGTCAGGTTCTGGGTATTCTAATGTGAAGTATTTTATTTGTGACAAAGTTTGATCAAAGCTATATCTGTAAGAAAATTCTAACAAATGCAGTGCTCCATGTCAATTCAAAAGAGAGAATCACACGTATTTCTTACTATGCAAAAATTTTTGGTTACTTCTAATTTTTGCGACATTGCCATCTGAGATTAATGGAGTTCAGTACCTATCTGTCACTTATGCATCTGCTTTAGGTATATTAGAATCTTTAGATCCAGTGTGAAATTTCTAAAAACAAATTTTTTAAAAACTCAGATTATTCTGAAGTTATCATAATGTAGTATGCATTACTGTAGTACGGAGTAGCATTGAAAACAGTAATATCCTCAAGAAAAATGCAAATATTCACAATAAATGGGATAAATGAGGACTGCACGCTACCAAAGGTCAGTTTGGAACCATAAGTATTTTGACACCTCAGTTATATAAGAAATACCATTTTCAATGCTCATTTAATATGTGAAATTTGGTGGGCATATAATAGTCACTTTGCCCTCTCTCTTTCTCTCTCTGTGTCTCTCTCTCTCCAGTGTAAGGGATGGCAACTCTTAGCATATCATTTTATGATAGAATAATTCTAGTCTTAGTGCAAGCCTCAAAATGTGTCTTGAGAAACATCCCAGAGGGACTGTAAAAAGTTAACTTTGTGGTCCTGACTTTGCCCTGCAATACTTCCCCAGAAACAAACCTCGCCTGGGTTGTTTCATCCCTTCTCTGGCCCTAGATAAGCATTGTAACCATTAAGGAAATGTATGGTTATATAAAGGGGGACATACAGAACAGAGTACAGAAAGTATATATATCTTTGATGTTAGGCTCATGGCCAGAGGTTGACCCAGTCACGTGGCACAAGGTAAAACAACTGTGGCCAGGGCTACAACATTCCAGTCTGCTACAATGAAAACCAAAAATGTATATAAGGTGGGAACAAAGGCATTTAGGCCCCCACATTCCTGGCCTGCAAGTCAGGGATGAGTGGCAACTGGTCCAAATTAATAATACTCTGTTTATTCTAAATAGAGTTCTGTGGTCTCTTGTGGAATTCAGCCCAATTTTTGCCATAACATTAGAAGCAGTTCTCCTTTTAGAAAAGGGAATGGACTATTTGTAGGGAATTTTTAGGATTAGATTCAATTAAATAGTTCAAGGATATACCACAAGTAATCCGTAGTGCTCATCCTTGATTGTGCAAACGATCTTGACAACTCTTTGGTAGCCCATAGCAAATCTTACAAATACATATTTCATCAATCCTCTCCTTTCTCTTGCATTTCCTCAAACATTTCCATAGTTACTGTAACTCAGCGTAAGTGTTTAGCAGTAAATTCTGAAGCTGTGCATATACTTATCTAGTTCTATCTTGTTCTATCTCTGGATGTCTCTTGTTCTATCTCTGGATATCTCTGGGATTCCTAACTACAGATATCTTCACAATGAAGGTTTGAGGAAAGCTGACAAAAACACTGGAGAAATACATCTTGTCAGAAAAGAGAAAGAGAAAAAAAAAAGATATTGTAATTCAGCCTAGAAAATGTTTCTAAAAGTACACCTTGACTTAGTACAATTGTCTTACATGTTTTATATGACCTTTGGCCTGTTAGTCTGGTTTTGAGTTGCAATGTGAGATAATTAACTGTATAAGGTCTTACTAGATAAATAAGTGATCCTCAACCAATAAAGGAAGGGTAAAGGCAAGGGAAAATAAGAATTGAAATATGTACATGTACAATTCCCCATAGTGAGCATAATCATTAAGTACTACACATATACTAATGAAGACTTTAAAAAACTGAAGTTGCTTTTACACTCATCCTTCATTTACTTACCAAACTGGTAAATGTTATGAAGAGTAGCCAACGCTATTCTAGGTCGTGGAGATGTAGAGTAAAAGTATATGTAGATGAAAAAATATAGTTTTTTAAAATAAAATTCTAAAATGTACCTTATTGTGGCCAAAAAGATGCAAAATAACCAAATTATTCTGTTACTTAATATACTTAGCTGTAGCGGGGGACATACCTCAGCAGCAAGCGCCTGTCTGGCAAGCTCAAGGTTCTGAGTTCAATTCCCGGTACCAATAAATAAATAAATAAATAAAATATGCTTAGCTTTCTCTAGCTGTTATTTTCACTCTACTCTTAATCAGTAAAATATCTTAAAAGAAAATACGGTACATTTTGAGAACCCTCTTGAAATATATAAAAAAAGAAAATAAGCATTCTCTTCTTTGACAAGAATAATTGCTTCTTAAAAGTAACTAATATTTTCAGTTACTCTGGGAATAGATACATTAAAATGGTGCTTTGGGGAACCATAGTTTTCTCATAGTGGTTACAAAACAGATCCTTTTTCATTATTCACAGCATGAGAACAAGTTCAAGTGTAGAATTTTATGTTAGTCATACTCAATCATTTTTCAAAATCAAGGTTTTGTTATTTAAAAACTTTATAAGGGTCAAGAGCTATCCCCCAAAATAGGCATAAAATATCAAAATGTTGATATTTGCTTCCAACTCATAGTTGGGCAATTAGCTAAAAAGTTCAAGATGTGTTTAGTAAAATGTAAAAATATATTCAAATTAATTTTCTATAAATATGTGACAACCTATAGCAACTCAGTTTTTCCTCCAAATATGCTGCATCAGAAATGAACAAATTAGTAATCACATTACAAACCTAATATATGGCTGGAGATATAGCTCAGTGGCAGAAGCGCTTGCCCGGCAAACCTGAGATCATGAGTTCAATTCCCTGCACAAAAAAAAAAAAAAAAGAAACTGAATACAGACATAAACTTTAAACTAAATAATTAGAGATGCTATTTTGGGGGAGGAAAGTGATGGATAATGGCTTATCTAGATTAGTCCTTTACAAATCATTCAATGTAAACATTTCCAAAAGTGGATTGAATGAATGCTTTGCTTACAACCCTAAGAGTATGAAGAAAGTGACTGAAATTACTTTCAAAATCAAGAGATCTTGTTTGTGTTGGTGGCTTGTGATTGCAGGTAAATATTAAATAAAGCTCTTCTATGCTTTGGGACAATTTTATTGTAACAATTTACAATTCCCAGGCCTAAAAACATCATCAGAATCTTTCCCCGTTCTTAGTACTTACTGCCTAAGGAACACACAACGATAATCTAGTTGATTACTTCTAAAATGAAAACAATTTCATAGATAGTATTATAATCTCTGAGAAAAACACTCCCAATGTAGGTAGTTCTCATGCCATTTCTGTAGCCAGAGCAGTGGGCAATGCTTCGCAAAGAGTAATGAGCACAAGTTTCCCATTATCCTGCTGAGGGCAGGACAAGAGCAAAGAATGACCCACAGACCTGCCTTCCTATTTTTAATTTCTTTTTCCTTGCTGAAGTGTTCATTTAGGTGCTGCAAACATTTGACAGTTCCCAGAGTTCTGACGCTGCTTAACTTTTATTTGGTTTCAGTGGAAAGACAGGAACTTAGAGCTACTTGTTCATCAGTTTCCTGCTACCCGTAACATTTTTGAAGCCTTAATAAAATAAGGTAACTTTAACCTTTCTTATATGCTTCATGTTCATATGAACTATTAACTAAAAGTTAACCATACGATGAGTATGCAGCATATTTAACATTATGAGTAAAGTTTTGTAAGAAATGGTGTTTCTAGATTAAGAAAATATCAATTCCTCGGAAAAATCTCGTATGTCCTCTTTGATTCAAGTCTTCCTGCCTCACAAGAGGCATAGGAAAGCTTTTATGATTTCAATTTCTTTTACCGTTTATATTTTCATATATGTGTTGAATCCTAAACAGTATAGTGATTACTTTCTTTTATAATGCACATTAGCATGTAGGTTTCTAACAAACCCTTGTGCAATCAACATACAAGTCACAGAAAAATACGTAAAGAATTTCAGTATACCCGGAAAACAGAGGTGTCTAAGACGCATACTTTTGTGTCATTTTCGTTTGCCTCCTTGAGCCGTTATGTTTTGTGATGTTTCTACATCAACATACAATTGATTTTCTTTTATGCAGTCTCAGAAATATTGCCATTTTTGAGGAAGTGTAATTCACACTCATATTTGTAATTACTGATACATTTCATAAATCCCCCACCTCATATCTTCTTTTTTAATTATTTTGATTTTCCTATTTATTGTATCCTTGTTAAATCAATATGTTTTTCACATCTTCATAACAAATTCAAACTTGTACAATAGTAATTCATGAAATTTAACATTCATATTACAAAATACAGAAATACAGAGTTCATTGACAGTTTTATTTTCATTTTAAAGAATAAGCCAGCAGATAGAATGTGCTTTACAAATTGTTCTTTTAACTCTAAGTTCATTTTGATCTAAGATTTTACTATTTTTAAATCCCAAGTAGCAGATACTGTGATAACATTGTTTATCATTGAGATCTGTGTGTATATTTATAAACTAAGTAGCCAATTTAATTACACTTGCAATTCTAAGAAAAAATAGCTGATATGAATAGAAGTCAAAGAAGATAAGATTATGTCCAAGAATATTCAGAGAAAAATATAGGCTTGTATCCCTTTCTGGTACTTCCTCTATGTTCAGATTTTATATGTTTGAAAAGTACTTCATTTTAAATCAGGGTGTATTAATGGGCATGACATTGCCTTACCTTCCTGTGATGAGAGTGGATTCTAGCTGACTTCTCCCAAATCCACAATGTTTCATTATAGCAAAAACAAAATTCTGATAGCTGAGATAATTGTAATACTAATTTGTATTGGTTTATTGAAAGGACCAGTTAGTGTTTAATTGTGTGATCAACCTTGCATAGCTATATCTGGTTATCTGAGCAACTACTTTGAAGATAACAATAAGTAATACAACAATTATTGTTGATTTCCTGTGTTCTTGTTTTGAAATTATGTATCATTTTTATAATATTTGTATTGTTTTGTTTTTCTCTTCACTTTTGTTATTTTGTTTTTGTTCTTTTCTCATTAAAATAAAAGAAAATTTTCTGACAATAGTAGTTGATTCTGTGCCCTCAGAGTACACAGTTTATTAAGCATTGATTATCTGTATTTTAAAATTTCAACTGTTAAAAGATAATCTCCTCCCCATCCTCTCTGAACTCCAGTATCTTCCTCTGCTCTACAGTGAGCACAACAGTATTCCAGAATGGAAGTTTCTCCTCAAATGCAATGTACAGTACTTGCTATACTATCCAACTTTGAAAAACCTATGATGCCTCTCTAACATCTTTAGACAATAAATGAAAAACAACTCAAATAGGTATGTAAAATGAACAAGATGCTTCATTATATTATCTGAAACTAACTTTGTGGTTGCTCCCCACAATCCCTTCTATGAGTTTGGGCTTGAGCCTTGTAGAATGTTCCCACTCATTTTGTGGACACTCCATGCCTATTCAACCCAGTCAAATTTTTGTGCATGTTTTGCAAGTTTGCACATCTCTTAGGGTTTTCCCTTGGTGAATATATTAAGTTCTTCAGAGTTGCTCTCACAACTGCAAAGCTGATTCCTCAGTTTCTCAGACAGAATTAATACATATTTTGTGTTGACAGGCAAAACTGAGACTCAAATATTCTTATGAACATGACAGTAGTGTTTATTAATTATTTAATATACAGATACATACTAGTGGCCAAAAACATAAACAGACCTAGAAGTCACACTTGAAGGAAACAGAAATTTTTACACACTAGATTTGAGGATAAAACTAAGACACAAGCTCACACAAACATGAACTCTTTTAACTCTCTATACACATAGTAACATGGAGGTTAGTATTTTATATGTATAATGCTTACATGTGTATGAGAACATGACATTCTTACACAAAAGTATACTTATAACTCATAGGTATAAGAGTTGATTATTCCATTTCGTTCTCAATGACATGAACACATGGCTTCTGGTATGGTTCCTTTGATGGGTCGTGATTCATAAATTTCTTCTCTAGTAGGCTTCTTATGTACTTTACTTATTCAACATGACCTCCACATAAAATCGCTATCTAAAGAATAAAGGCGAAGCAAAATCAATAATTTGCGTCCAAAAATCAACAAGATCAAACTTCCCTGAAAGCTAAAAAGTCGGCAAACATGTGATTCCCCTTCTATAGACCTCAACTCTATGTAACTCTACATTCTGAGAAATTATAGAAGAGAGTAATTAGACATTAGACTGGAAATTCTTTTGGGGGGTTGTAAGCAACAACTTTAATTATTAAATGAGTTCTTAACAAAACATTTGCCCAGTGTTATGTAGTCTTATACAATTTTGGAATCTACCAAGACCCTGACTAAAGAAACAATTGCACAAGTGAGACAGATGGTGATACAGTGTTGCTGATCACGGCAGGTCTCATTTAACCAAACACACCTTTCAACCTCCTTGACTTTGAGCATTAGAAATGAGTGGACTGTGTGCTGAATGAATCACTGAAGGCTTTTGGCATGACCTTATTAAAATAGGATAGAATCTACAATAGCTGCTGAGTGCTGGTCCATATTTGAAGTCATAAGTACATTCACATGTTCTTCCAAAAGACACTTAGGATCCAATATCCAAACACTATTTTTTGCCAGCTGTTTGGTTTTCATCTTACCCTCGTTTTCAAGTTTATTACACTTCTTGGCTAATTTCAGCATCTCTTTCACCACTGATCCATTGTGTATTTAGGGTTCACTGTAGTCACGATGGGCCAACCTTCCAGTCAACTCTTCCTATGCAATTACAGCACCATAATTAATTGTAATTGAGTCATGGTGTCTGTTTAGTTGATAAATTAATGCCTGGATAGAGGGTTTGTAGCAGTGACCCAGATCTGAAGTTGTTTATCTTGGTTCATGCCCTAAAATCATGATACCCGTGTGCATCTGAAGGTGTCAATAACAACCTCTCCCTGTACACTTTCAATGGGACCTAGAGCCACTGTCCCAGCCCTCCAAAGTGCTGGTCAATATCCACACCAGAAAGCCAGGATGACTGTGACACCAACCGAAAGCTCTCAGGTCTTCTCATTTGGTTTGCTTCAAAGAATCTAATATTTTGGCTTGGAACACTGGATTGACTGCTTCTACACTGACACCTGTTCCTGATTGTGAACACACAGCAAACACATCGGTCACTCTGATGGGGTAATCATCAACAAATTCACTGAGCAACAGACCCATAGTTTCCCCTGGAGCTCCAGCACAGCCATATTTCAATGCTTTTAGCAGTGCCAGGGAAGCAACAGTCTTATTTGGCTGGGTCCACTGCAGGAGACTCTGTAGGTCTCACCATGGCCCAGTCTGGGTATATTTCTTCTATGTCTAAGAAGTCTGTTCTTATTCCTGTTCAGTAACCATAACTTAGGTGTAAAGATTCAATTCATTAAATATAACACATTTATTCTCACATCAAACTTTTGCTCATTTTGGTAGGTATAATTTTCCGTGTATTTATTTTTCTCTTTCCATTGAAGGCAGCTGGAAAGGAGGAACAGTCTGGACCCACAATGACTCTCCAGTGACTCGGTGGAAGAAGTAATAGAGGATCAGACTTGCCTGATGGAGGCCCCAAGAGCCAGCCAGTGTCCAGCCCAATTCCATTCAAAAAGAGCAGCCAATCTCTACCTGAAGAACTTCCTGGATCACTCTATACTTTGAATTCCTAACACATTGTTAAAAATTCCTTTTAAATATCAATTATGAATCCATTCCATGCTAATATGAATAATTCATTGCCTTTAATGTAATAGTCTTTTCTAAGAAATAGTGAAAAGCAGCTTTATTTTCCATTTGCAAACCTTTTCAATGTCTGCCTTAATAGAAGACAACTCAATTTCCATCTGCTTCTGCCTTCAATTTGTCATGACAAAGCCTGTAGAAAATTCACTATGTGCTCATAAGAGAATCAAAGTGATACGGGCAGATGGTGTTCTTTTAGTATGTTATGAAATTAGTTGTGAGCTTGCAGAGCCCTAGGAAGTTTAAACCCAGGGATCACTGGGCTGCACTTGGAATACAGCCATGGATCCTTAAATGACAATCATGTTGCTTATCTCAGATATATGTGCTTGGGATAAGCCTTAGAATCAGCCAGCATTTACTACTGAATAATTTTAGGGGACTAATTCTGCACAATAACACTGTGTTACCCAGGCAAGCCTCAAACTGCTGGTCTCAAAAGAACCACTTTCCTCTGCATCTTGAGTGGCCAAGATCACAAATATGTGTCATGGCACTTGGGTTTTTTTAAGATAAATTTGTAAAAATAACATTTTTAAAGTTGGCATGAAGAATGTCAAAGGTATTTTTTAATTATATGCACATGTATCTCCTTTTCCACTGGATTTTAAGCCAAGCAATACTAATTATTTTTTAATTTGTGCCTATTGTACAAAATTGGTTCTATGTAAATATTCTTATTATCTTATGCTATTGCAACTGATAAATTAAAAAGCCATAGTTCTATTCATTTTTAAAAATTTTATAGTGCTATTTATAGTAGCGGGGCTGTATGGTGTTGAAATGTTCAGTGAATGGAAATTATAATGTTATAATAATTTTGACTGTTGCTTAAAACAAAATTTAAACATAATTTTCTAAATGTTTATATCCTCCCATATCATAAAACCATCAGCTCTGCACTCAGTTCATTTTCATCTATGTAAAGTAAAATGCCACATAGTTGCTCTGGGTCTAATTACTTAAATTAGAAGTACTTTACTTCTACTTTGAGCCAATGTAGCCTCTCAACAATACCAAATTTAGCCGAGGCATGATGGCACTTTCCTGTAATCCCAGCACTTGGGAGGTGGAGGCAGGAGGATGCTTCAGAGTTCGAGGCCAGCCTGGGCTACAAAGTGAGCTCCAGACCAGCCTGAACTGCATAGTGAGACCCTGTCTCAAAAAAGACAAATAAAACAAATTTGTCTGGTTTGGTTTATTATATCAATATGCTAGCATTGTTAGTTTACCATAGTGTCCACATTTCAGAAGAAATGTAACCTAATTTATTTCCATGTTTAAAAAGAGCATTACATTGATAAAACACAAAAAGAACCCAAAGTTATTTATGAAATGAGAAATCTGTGATCAGAGAACACTAACGGTTACAGCATTTGACAAGCACTTTTAAGTCACTACAGAGAAAACTACTTCAAGAAATCAAAATCAAGTTAATATTTAACCATATCTACATACCATTATAACAATTATTTTACATATTACTATTTTCCTTTTCATTTCCTGTGCAAAAAGCTACTCTTTGTGAAAAACTATCGACTCCATTTAAATTGACCCTAAATGTTTATATTTTATAACAAACAAAGGTAAACAAAGCTAAACTTACTAGACAAACTAGTTTGCAGTGCCATCTTCTGTATATAATATTATGATTGCCTCGGTTGCATTTTGATGTTACAGAAGAAAAAACATATTCTTGGGTTCCTGCCATTGGTTCTTGACAACTTACTTTTAAACAGCTTAGCTATTCTTTGAGAGCCAGTCTCATTGGTTAAATGGGTGTGTTTTCTGAGGAAAATAAACAGTAATAGTTCCCTCCAAGACAGTCATATTCTGCATATTCTTGGAATGATGAGTTTGTTTAAATTTGGTTCTATACCCAGGTAAATAATAGTGGATCCCTGGTACTTAAAGTAAAGCTGTCAAATTTCCCAGAAAAGGAAAATTGACAAACATCTTAATACATTCATACATTGGCTCAGAAGTTAGAAGCACTCAGAAAAAATACAGGTATGACGATACCAGGGGAACTATTGAGACTGTGGAGTAGAAGATAAAAATAACTAAATTTCATGTAGTGAGGAAGATAATCATTATTCTCCTCAAGATTTTGCTAAATCTCTTCAAAGTAAGTAATCACAAATGTCTTAAATGACATGTGAGAGTTAACAGAACACTAAAGTCTTTTTGTTGTTTCATAAACGGTCTTACAAGAGCATTTTGTTGTAGTGTTAGGTGAATTTGTTAATTTTGAGAACATTCTTTACTCTTGTGAAGATTATGTTAATTTAACTTAAAATCTTTAATTTTTTATAAATGCCTTCAATCTCCAAAACTCTCCCTCCAAAAAAAAAAAAAAAATCAGAGTACAGTCTCTCATACCTGAAAATGTCTAAGGTATTTAATACACAGTCCTATTAGGACACTTTGGAGATATTCTGTCATTATAATTTATTGGATAAAGGGAGATTGAAATACAATCACCTACATCTAATATTAAGTTACATATATGTGTCCATATATATTTGGTGTGTCCACATATGTACTAGGGGTAAAATCAGTTTCTAGATTTCGAGATTTCTGTGTGTTTCCCATCTTCAGAGCGCCTTCTAGAATAACTTCCTTAAGAATGCATCAATTGGACAGAAGTGCGTATGGGATCCGGGGAAGATGGCGACTGGGTGAGCAGCAAGGGAGCGAACCTCCTTAATAAACACCACCAGCTCGAGACAGACTTGGTGAGCGTGAATGCCGGAACCTCGGCTGGGAAGTTTAAACTGGGCGTATTTCTCTGAGATGCCGGGGGAGATGTGGTAGGGCGGACCAGGCTGCCGGGGCGAGACGTGGGAAAGTCC